>QQSS02220288.1:0-10823 GCA_003687565.2 Craspedacusta sowerbii
TATATATATATATATATATATATATATATATAAACGAACATTTCGCAAAATATCACAATTCGGTACTCTCTGCGTCCTCAATTAAATATCCACGGAGAAGCCTAAACCTCTTGTCCGGAACCGACTCAATAATTTCTTGTCTGTTCTTGCCTCGTATATCCCAACGGTAACTTACCAACAAGGCACCATCTTTTCAAGCAATTGTCCGACCAAACTGAAAAAGACTCCTCGAAGGCACTTACTGTAGAAGTAATGCTACTTGGCAGGCCACAGACACCGATGACCTCAAAATACTTTCTTCTAGACATTTAGGTTAAAATCAAAACCAAGCGCCCCCTCTCATATGCAATAGAGCAGAAGGGCAGCAGAGCCATCTCTTGAATGCCTACACTATTTCATAATGAGGAAGGATATTGCACTTTTGTAGGTTCTTATTGCAGTTCAGCAGCAAGCAAAACAGTTTTTCAAAAATCTAAATCTATGGCAAAGCGCCTTAAACATTCTATCGAGCTGCTTCTAACTTAAAGTAAAATTATCGTTACTGCTGACTTGCAAGTGAGATGCAAGATAATGCTTTCTAAAGAAGCACCTCAGCACGACCACCTATGACGCTGAACTAGATGCAGACAAGATGGCAAGCATCCAGGTGTTTTAGCACTTAACCCAAAACCCACCATTCCAGATGCAGGTATTGCTGGCTTACACCTGCCATCAAATTGTACAGGTGGATACTTTCATAAATTTATATATATTTTTCTTTAGTTCACATAAACGGCAAAAAATTGAACACTTGCACTAGCAATATCTTGAAAGCTTGGAAGTCCCAGTTGTAAACCTTATTTCTAATCAGCTCAGAGCAGACACAAGGGGCTTCTCGAAGATCTGAACTAATCCTTGTGACTTAGAAGAAATAATTAGGTGACTGAAGTGAGAATGACCAGGAAACTTAATACAGCTTGGTTTAGAGGTTTTTCAATAGTATTCTTCAGAGAATAGTACAAAACTGACGGTTCAAACGAGTTTCAATGGATAGGCTAGACTGCAGCATGACCTAGGTCAGATTGCAAAAAAAAAACAAAGCCAAAAATTCCATAGATACTACAGACTAACAAAAGAAACAACATTTTAAAGACCCTGAATCCTGATAAAAAAGATATAACTAGCTGGTTCTAGAAGATTTTATCTAACTTTCACTACATGCCTTTAGAATACATATGAAAACCAAGCATACCATAATTCTAGTGTCGCATCACTACCACATAAGCAGTATGTGTCTAAAATCGAGTTGACCATAGCCAGGGCAAGATTTTTCAGGGAGCAACAAGGCAAACTTGAAACACACTCAAGTATAAAATTCAAGCAGAAAGCAAGCACTCTCAGGGCAATGCATTTTGCATCTGATTGAATAAGTGCAACACAGTGAAGTAATCCTGAAGGAGAGCCACTCTGAAGATTACTGTTTTCCCTGAAGACAATGATCAAAGCATAAAACAAGAAATTGCTTAATAGTGTATCTGTTTTAGCTGCAATGCTGATAGGCCCTGCCGGTTAGGCGTCTAGAAGTGAAAGTCGTTAATTAAGTGCAGGCCCATGGAGTAGGTAGTGAGAGAGAAGAATCTCAGCAGATGTTGGGATGGCTAATAGCTTCTGGTCAAATGATGGCTCATACAGAGTATTTCTCTCCTGTACTTGCAATTAAGCTTGCCCCGTAGAAGTGCAGCAAAAAAAATAAGTTAGTCTGCCAGTAAAAAATTTGAACAAGTTTCTAATAGACTGGACAAATTTTTTATACTGATTCATGTTACATATCTAATTAGCAGACCTTCATTCTTGGAAATTCTGACACTAACAGCCCAATCTGAGTGCTACCTTATCAAATGGAAAAACAATAAAGGCATTCTGCACTTGAACCTATGCTTCAAATAATGTCTGAGAAAGCCAGCCCCATTAATCTAGTAACTGTGTGAGCATAACATATGAGTTTCAGCGTGATAAATGATCTTCAATGAGTTGCAAATAAGATAACATTGACCATTCAGAGATAGGCTTAATGCAGTAACATAACAAAGCAAATAAAAATACACCTCCATGACTTAGCAAAACAGCAATTAAAAAGCATTGAATGATACTTTCATTCAACAAAACAAATATTAAAAAAATTAACCAAGACTTGATCTTCTATTCAGGCAAAGCTGCCTCAGGGCATTGAACACATGCATACATGCAGACACAATACAAACACACACACACACACACACACACACACACACACACACACACACACACACACAGAGAGAGAGAGTCTTTTTAAAAGGCTTGCATGTCCAAAAATTTCTGAAGGCAAAAAGAATTTCAGTCCTTTCATATATAAAGCTATGACAAATTGCTCAACTTTGACAAGTATCAAATATTAGCGTTGCAACTTTACTTGCACCCGTTTTCTGTTTTACTTGTAAGCCACAAATAATGGTTAATCTACTAAGTGCAAAAATGATTTTAAGATTTGATATTAGAAGGAAAAAAATTCTTTTGAAACAGACTTTCCACATTCATGTGACCTCCAGATTTCATTCAACTCAGGGATGCACATTTCATCCACAACTGTCTGCCAACAAGTATCCCAAGAACCGAAAAGTTTACTTTATTTGCCATTAGAGAGTCCCAGCAATGCTTAAATCTCAGACTGCAGCACTAGGTTACATCGAGATCAGTTTTCCACACAGAAGCCAGAAAATGAAATCCTTTAGAAGTTCCCAAGGCTACAAAAAACTTCAAAGGAAAATTCAAAAAATGCCATTTTGCACAGGAACGTTTCATCTTACAAAACAGGTGCTGAAGTCTTAGGCATATGATTTAGAAACTTAAAAAAGCTTCAGCTACAGAACTGCAATCACTTTCTTCAACTCCCGTTGCTAAATAAGCCCAGAATTGCCAAAAAGAAGCCGCAACATTCGAATAGCAATAACAAAGACAAATTAACCTTTGCCTTCACCTGGCTTTTATGACTGTCTAAGATACCTGACTTTCTAACTAATTGTCACAAACAATATTACATTTGCCAAGAGCAATCTACTCCTCAATCTGACTGATCATGCCGACCTGCCGAGACGTTCAAAATGGCTGCGGCTGCACGCCAGGGTATTCAAGTTAATCGCATTCGAATAATATTCGTATATATACTTTTTTTCTTTCATAGAAATTTTCAATTCCTTTAGGATTGCTCGAGCTTGTTAAGGAAAGGGATAGTGTTAGGGTTAAGGTAAGCATTAGCATATACCTAAACTTTGGGTTTGGGTTACAGTCACATATAGCCAACAAATAAATAAATAAATAACATGCGAGCCAAAGCTTCTCCATCACAAGCTACTGCAGAACAGTGGCCATCTTGTAAGCATACTGACGCGAGGAACGTCACATCAGACCAATCGCAAACTGAGAAGTAAATGGTAGATTTATACCCTCTCAAGGTTGCTTGGCTTCCATGCGCACAAGCTGCTACTTGCATGAACGATAAAACGCATCGCCCTGTGAACTCCGTCAGCTCCCAAAGAAGATGAGATAGTCGTTGTCATATGTAGTCCATGATTACACAAGTCCTTTTTTCGTTAATGAGTGACAAAATAATATACATGAGCAAGAACAAGAATAAAAACGACACACGTGGTGGCACTCAGCTAAAAAACAAAATCACCTGTGGTGCCGAGCTCAACGACAAGATCACCTGCGGTTTCGAGCTAAAAACGAAATCACATGAAGTGACGAGCTAAAAGACGAATTTACCCGTGGTTCGATAAGCCAGGCAGAAATTCCGTGTTTCCTCATCTGGTCCTTGTAATGACCCAAAGGAATAATGCCTGAAGTATTCTGCGCAAGCTCGGATCCAGACTCTTTCTGCTTACGCGAAGGATCGGCTAGGAGTGATATACTCACGGCTAAGTTTGCTTCTTATTTAGTTTTGAATCTTGTGAAATCTTTTCAATATGGATCAGTAAAATGTCGATTTTGTAGCTATGATGGGTTCGGAGTTTTTCTTGCGGATGCAAGAGCGCTTGGAACAAAAAATGCAAGCCTCGATTCAAGAATGCCGCCTTCACGGAACAGACTGTCTGTCTCTCGATCAGAGACATCACAGCCTTCATATAGCCATCTCTTCGATGAGATTAAAGCGACTTTGCGGCGCCATGCCCCTCAGGGTGAAGTCGTCAAAGAGAGACCCTCCAGTGCCCTGCGCGCAGGCCTTTCGGGGAAGGCCGGTGCTACTGGGAAGCAGCCTTCCACGTCGAAAGACGTGAAGAGGAAGCTCTCGAAAGAACTTCGACTACCAAGTGGCAGCGACGACGAGCCCCTGCCAGTGGAGGAGGATGTTTCTATTGCGTCCTTCGTAGAAGGTTCAAGTACTGGGTCGCAATCTCCTCATGAGGAGTACTTGCTGGAGGAACTGGCATCCGTGAATGCTGTGGAGAAAGGGCAAGCCCTAAATAATGCTAAACTAGCTCAACAGCTAGCGCACATTTGGCTCCATCCCCCAAGCAAAGCAGTCTGCCGTGACAGAAATTCAGGCTAGGGCGAAAGCTCCGCCCAATTTACCTCAGCTGGTGTTTCAGAAATGCAATGAGCCCGTTTACAGTGCCTTCAATGTGAACCACCAGGAAAGGGATAGAGCCATTTAGAGAAGGCAAAAGCTGATTTGTCAGGCTGCCACGCCAATTGCCCACCTTATGGACTCGCTCAGTTCCATACGAACTGGACAACCTATTTTAAAAGAGATGTTAAGGTCTATTAAACGTCACGCATTGGATGGATTTATGTCCCTGTCAATGGCCACGCAGCTGAGATAAATGGCAGGAAGCTTCATGCGATTTCAGCGCAAGATTGTCGCCAATACGAGGTCGACAATTACGAGGATACAGAGGGGAAACAATTGTTTTCTGAGCAGGCCTTAAAATCCTTAAAACCTGCTTTAAGGAAGGCACACACAAAGTCAAGGCCACATGCATCTTAGCACTCATCTGCACACCAGAGTTTGAGCTCGCAGAGAAAACAAAGCTCCTCGGCTTCAAAAAACTTCTTTGCCCGCTCCAGATTCAACAAGCCCTCTCGGGGCGATCTGCAGAAGAGGCAAAAGAAAAGCAAGCAGGAGCAGAGGATGTATCACATACATTTTCTTCTATTTCTTTGCTTAGGAACTTTCAGGGAGGAGCCATTTTTTATCATGGTCTGAAGCTCCGCCTTCATGATATTCCTGTATACAACACTGTTGCTGTATACCGTCGTTCGGTCTTGAAGACCATGTTACGTCTAACGAGGTCCTTTCCCTCTTGGGGAAAATGGTTATTGAACCAATTGAACATGAAGTTGGTGAGTAACTTTCGAACTTATTCACAGTTCCTAAGGGTGATGGACGCTATCGTACCATCTTAAACCTCAAGAAGCTGAATCAATTTTGCTTAACTGGCCATTTTAAAGTGGAGTCAATTAAGCATGTGATGTGTATGATACAGCCTGACATGTATTTTGCTTCGGTGGATCTAAGGGATGCCTTTTATTCTATTCCTACTCATCTCTCTTACAGGAAGTATCTAACGTTTTTATGGTATGACAACTTATACCAATTCAGGTGCATGCCAAATGAATACAATGATGCAATGAGAGTCTTCACAAAGATCTTGAAATGCCCATTTGCAGCCCTTAGAGGGAGGGCTTATTTATCTGTTGTCCATGTTGATGAATCACTTCTCATGGCTCCTGATTATCAGAGCTGCTTGAAAAATGTGACAAACACCGTGACCTTGTTGCAGAGCTTGGGTTTCTTTATGAACATTGAAAAATGTGAGTTTTAACCCACACAGACCATGTGCTTCCTGGGTTTCATCTTTGACTCAAGGGATATGACGATCACAACAACACGGCTGAAAAAAGCTAAGATTTTAGAAATCTCTTCTAAGCTTTTAAATGTTTGTATCTATTCGCTTTGTAGTTTCCTTCATTGGACGTTTAATTGCTTGCATGGCTGCAGTTCCTTATGGCAAGCTTTACTATAGGGCCTTGGAGAGGGACGAAATCCAGGCTTCGAAGCATGCAGGTGGGGACTATGATGCCATCATGAGACTCTCAGAGCAGGCAATCACTGAGATCAAGTGGTGGCAATCCAATTCGACCTCAGCATCCTCCTCTTTATATGGTCCCCCCGACCCTGATATCATCATTTATACTGATGCTAGTAACTTCGGCTGGGGTGCTCACACTTCAGTGAGCGTATCCAATGGTCGCTGGTCTGATGATGAAGTCAAGCTGCATATCAATGTACTTGAATTGATGGCTATTGAATTTGGTGTTAAATGCTTTCACACGGAAGCATGCAGGCACATACGTATTATGTGTGACAATACATTAGCGATTGTCTATGTAAACAATATGGGTGGACAGCAGTCTAAGCTTTGCCACTTAACTGTTACGCGAATTAGAGAATTCATAAATTTTTGTTTGTCTGCTGCTCACATTCCAGGGCCGAAAAACACAGTGGCTGATGATGCCTCACGAAACTTTCAGGATCACACAGAATGGATGATACCTGATTCTACTTTTCAATTAATTGTTCAAAAATGGGGTAAATCTAGTATGGACATGTTTGCATCTCGTTTAAACAGGAAGATTCTACTATATGCTGCCTTTAGGCCTGATCCTGAGGCATGTGCTATTCATTGTTTTAGTATTTCACGGAGGGATCATTTTCCATATTTTTTCCTCCTTTTAGTGCCACCATAATATGGCGTACCTTGAACAAGGTAAGGGTGGAATGCAAGCGAGCCATTTTGATAGTACCACTTTGGCGGGCTCAGACTTAGTTCCCCGTGATAATGCGACTGAAGCAAGATGACCTGCACATACCCAGCACACAACTTACTCTTGCTGAGACTGCCGAAAAGCATCCAATGAGCCAAATGGGTTCGTTGTGGGCAGTGCTCCACTAGATGCTTATGCTACTTCTCTGACGCTGTCTGGGACCTCCAGGCGTATTATCAGCTGTTCCTGGAAGGAAAGAACCTCTGGGAAGTATAATTCTTGCCTTAAAAAATGGTTTGATCCCTGTGGCCAACTGGGCGTACGTCCTGCCACACCAGCAATTGAGCATGTTATTGCGTTTTTGACCGATCGATTTGACGAAGGCAAATTTTATCAAACCATTTGGGGCTATCGATCAGCTATCAACACAGTTGCCACTGTTGAGCATTATTCTGACATTTGCCAACACCCTTTGATGCACAGATTTATCAGGGGTGTCTTCAACATACGCCCCCTACTCCCAAAATATTCCAAGATTTGGGATGTTTCAATTGTCCTGCCTTACATACATGGGCGTACATGCCCATGTTGAAGTTGTCTATGAAAGTTGCTACTCTTCTAATTCTCTTAACAAAAAAACGCTGCAACTCCATAGATGCCTTCGATGTTGATTATATGCAATTGCGACCTGAGGTTTGCATATTTTATCCGACTCGCTTCCTCAAGCATGATCAGCCTGGGAGGCCGCTGAAGGCCATCACTTTTAGAGCCTTTCATCAGGGCAAGCTTCTTTGTCCTGTACAAGCGATAGCAGATTACTAAGTTCGTAGAAGTGAACTGCATAGCACGAGTACGAAGTTTTTCCTTTCTACTACTCCGCCTCACAATGGTCCAAGCAGAGACACTATTGGCAACTGGGTGAAACGGCTTCTGGCTGCTTCGGGTGTAGATACTACTATATACAAGACCCACAGTTACAGAGCAGCTTCGACCTCTAAGGCTTATAGCTTTGGTTTGCCTTTGCATACCATACTTGCTGCTGGCGATTGGAAGTCAGCAGAGACGTTCCACAAGCGCTATCTCAAAGAGATAGCTGACGCGTTTCCTGCGGAGGAAGTTCCCGAAGTGGACTTTGGAATTGCCGTACTCAACAGCTATTCAGGTTTTATGGCACCCTTTTAATTCGGTTTTAAATGAACCTGTTAGCATGCCTATGTTTCCTTTCAGACATGGTTTCGTACATTGCCTTGTGCATGTTCTCTTCTTAAGTGGTTTGTGGAACGCGAGTTTTTGGGCTATCATATTAGCAGTACTATGCAAGCTTTACATGTTGGTGCTTGCTTGAGTTTGTGTCTGCTACATGCATCGCTTTGACTTACCAATTAGGCAAGTCATGCTTTGCAGTAGAGGACTTGTCTCGAGTGCCTCTAAGATGAAATCTTCAGGCATTATTCCTTGGGGTCCTTTACAAGGACCACCAGATGAGGAAATGAACAATCATACGAAAATTTGGTGATGATGATTGTATTTTCCTCGATGGTGAGCTCCTTGTGAAGGAGCTCAAGAATAATGTCTGTAAGCCTCTCCCACCCTACTTGCCTTAGGTTGCTAGAGGCCCACGAGACAAAGATGAAGAAGGCTGGATCCGAGCGTGCGCAGAGGCTTCATACATTATTCTTGAGCTCCTTCACAAAGAGCTCACCATCGAGGAAAATGCAATCAACATCACAAAAGGTTCGTATGATTGTTTATTTACGTGTGTTGGAGGGTCACACGCAGAGAATGAGCAGAGCTGCTTGAGAATCTCAAGAAGGAGCTATTCACGAGGCTTGTGGATGCCTAAACGACCATGGTAACGTCCATAGACAACGTTTTAGTCGTCTAGCAGTCCTGAAATGCACGGTTTGCTTATCTGCTTATCTCCAAAATAGTCTCATTATGAGATATCTTTGAATAAAATGTTTTTCAAAATATGACCAGTATTGTCAGCAGCTATGTTATTGCTGCTGTTTTTTAAATTCTTTTTTTTACGATTAAATCATTCTGTTTAGGCCAGAGAACGTGAACTTGGTTACCCAGACTTGACTGAGGTCATAGAGAAAGTAGGCGAGCTGACAGAATCTGTTGGAGGCTGCTTGCCAGTAACCAGCCAAGCCGCGTGGATGCTTGGCTTCCAGCATCCAAACAAGCTGCTTTATCTGAAATCTCTCGATGAATCCTCATTTTTAAAAAATCAAGATTTACTCGGCAGCAACAAGTGAAGATATTTCCGTCTTCACTTTCTGGGTTCTAAGCGATTTAGTGACCAGATTCGGCGACAGCAACAAATCCAAGCAACTGATGCTTCGCAAAAGCCCAAATTAAATGCTGCGCAAATGGCTCTGTTTTGGGGTCAGATAAATTAAAATGGTACAAGATTTCAAGAACGTTCACGGTTGTCGTTGAAACGCACGCTTGACGAGCATAAAGACGAGAAATATTATGTTGGAACATAAAATGCCCGATGTCTATGAAATAAACATTTTTCAGACTTCATGTTTTCTATACAAGCATCAAAAAAACTTGCTACCATCTTTCTTTGCTCCTTACTGTAACAGAATAGAGCACCGATTTGGAAGTCGACTCTCGAAATTTGGATCTGCAGGGACACCACACAAGACCCCCTGAACAACTGTTGTCTAGGGGGCCTTGCACCACACCTCAAATTGGCAGATGCAAGTTCCGAATAACATCGCGAGGACGGTATTTGCGGAATCGTTTACAGTGCATTAAAGTTAAAGAATGCCAGACACTAAGGAGCTTTAAATACGAGATTAAAAAATTCCTTTTTTAATTGCCTGATATTCCAAGTGTTTGGTAAACTCCCAATAATCCTAACTCATGTTATCAGGTTAAAAAGTCCTGTTATCAGGTTCTTAGCAAAGCCATGTTATCAGCCAGGAAGTTCGCGTGGCCTATATACACAAGAGCTATTAAAGTTACACACTTGCCACCGAACACTAGTAAAGTGTCTTCGCATTGCGATTCAACTTTTGTGTCTCAGCTAACCCAGAGCTATTGCCCAGCTTCTAACCAATTCAAGCCACAACATTTGAGAGCCACAAATATTTGAAAAACTTATTTATGACGCCTTGTATAAGCATTTGAACGATCACAAACTTCTAACGGATAAGCAATCTGGCTTAAGAAAACTGGACTCTCCAGTTAATCAGCTGATAAGTGTAACTCATCAAATTTATGCGGCGTTTGACCAAGAGCCCCATTACGGGAGTCTTTTTGGATATATCTAAGACTTTTGATAAGGTTTGACACGGGGGTCTCCTCTTTAAACTTAAGCGCGCTGGAATTTGTGGGCCAGTTATTGACCTAATATGTAGCTATCTCTCTGGTCGGTTCCAACGACTTATCCTGAATCTTGCAAAGTCTTCCAAAGTCTGCCAAGCCTGTTGTGGCCGGCGTTCCCCAAGGCTCCGTATTACGACGCTTACTATTCCTTGTATATATAGATGACTTCATCACAGACTTCAGAAGTGATGGGTGACTCTTTGCGGATGATGTCTCTCTGTTTTCCATTGTCCATAACACTCAGACCTCGTACAACGATCTTATGCATGATCTATCATTAATTGAAACATGGTCTTACCAATGGAAATGGTTTTTAATCCTGATCCGAATAAGAAAGCTGTAGAGGTAATTTTCTCGACAAAAAGAATGCGCGATTGCAATCCTCCACTTCTGTCTAATAATTCCTTTGTACAGAAGGAAGTTAAGCACTTGGGGTTAATATTAGATAAAAATCTGTCTTTCACTTGGCGCATTAGCAAATTTATAACTAAAGTTATGAAGGGGGTTGGTCTACTGCGTAAGCTTCGTAATAATGTACCGAGAGATAGCCTTTTAACTATTTATAAGTCGTTTATAAGACCCCTCGTTTTTTTTTTTTTTTTTTTTTTTCCGAGATGCATTCGCCAATTATAATAATACAAGAACAACAAATATAAGCCCATCCAGTAATAAATTAATTCAATCATTACTAGTCC
>QQSS02220299.1:0-10823 GCA_003687565.2 Craspedacusta sowerbii
CTACGAGGTCGAAACATAATTACTTCAGATTTACTTTCATTGAGTGATAACCTATTTGCGCAAAACCAATCATAGATACTAGAGATCTCATGAGTCATTGTTAGTTTTAGCTTTCTTAGTGATCTCAGTGAACTCCTGTATAAAATAGTGGTATCATCAGCAAAATAATGCGGTATACCTGTGGAGATACATCTATGAAAGTCATTAACATACACTAAAAAAGTAAGGGGCCAAGCACAGATCCCTGGGGAACACCACACTCTACATTATTGATTTTTGAATCAATATTATCAATCGTGACAAATTGCTGGCGTCCTTGGAGATATGATTCAAACTGCGCCATGTACCGCGAACGCCGTAGATATCAAGTTTTTCTAAAAGTATGTTAATATTAACAGTGTCGAAAGCCTTTTGGAGGTCCAAAAACAAGCCGCAGCCGTACTCGTTTCTATCAAGGATATCGCTAACGGAAGTAACTAGATTAATTAATGCATGACTTGTGGAAAAATTCTTTCGAAATCCGAATTGTAAATCGTAAATTAAATTGAACCTTTCTAAGTACGAGTAGAGGCGCGTAAATGTATACCTTGTTCTAGGCATTTACTAATGTTTGATTAAATAATGTATGCATACCTTGTTCTAGGCATTTACTTATGTTTGATAAAAGGGAAATCGGACGATAATTGCAACACATATCTGGCGAGCCTGATTTGTATACGGGAGCTACTTTGGCTAATTTCAGACTTTAGGGAATGATCCCTTCCGTAAATGATAGGTTAATAATGTAAGAAATTGGGGTTGAGAGCAACTGTGATCCACATTTTAGAAGATTAGTTGGTATACTTTATGGTCCACAAACACTAGAAGCGTTTAAGGAGTTAAAAATGGCAATTACTTCATTAGAGTCAATTGGGTGTAAAAATAAGTTTTTTTTCAGCTGAGGGAGGCATGTATGACCGAAAGTTGTTACGGTACCTGGGTATTTTGTCAACAAGGAACTGGCCGATTGTAGCAAAATAGTCCTTAAATGAATTAGCAATGTTTTGTGGCGTCTGGAGGACACCATTGTTGTCATTAGTTAGTAAAAAGATAGAGCCCGAGCTGCGCTTACTTAGTTTGATTATAGACTTAGTCCCTTCCCAAGTTTTGCGTAGTTTGTTTTTGTTTTGTAAGAAGTAATTTTTGTAATAAAATGCTTTGCTGTTTTTATTCAAACCAACAATTGAGTTCCGATGAGCCTTGTATTTAGAATAGGCTTCTGCGTGAGCAATTTGGTCAGTTTCTGCTAGGTACCGTTTAAGAAACTTATCTCGGACATGAATAGATTTTAAAATACTTATAGTTATCCATGGCTTTTGTTTGAGTAGAAGCTCTTTTTTTTTTGTAAGTTTTTTAACGGGTGCCATAACATTTAAAATATAAGTAATCTTATCAATGAGAATATTTACGAGAATGACAGGGTTCTTTTCGTCTCCGAACTGTAAATTCCAATTGATATGTGCTAGTTCTTCGACAAACTCGCTATCGTTAAAATATGTGAAAGAGCGGCCATAACAGGATCAAATTGTATTCCGTTTCAGTTTTAAGCTATAATCTGTAAAAATAGCCAATTGCGCAAAATAGTGAAAATTATGTTTCCACTCGCGGTATTGTATTTGCAATTGTTGCCGAAGATGTTGTCAATCAGTGTTTGAAACCTCAATATCACCTGACTTGGCTGCAGTATAAGAGGTTGTAATTTATGGTAGACCATAGTGTCGTAGAAATTCGAGGCTCCTATATGAGTGTCATAGTCCAATAAATTTATATTAAAATCACCCATTACTGTCACTAGTTTGTTTTCACTTTCAATTTTCGGAAGTACTTTGTCAAGGAATTCTGCCGAAAACAATGCAGGAGAGAACGAAGGGTATTGGTATACACATCCGCAAACTATGTTTTTTCGTTTCTTTTGTGATATTTCTACAAATGTGGATTCAAAGGCATTTTCAAGTTGAAGGCTGAGATCGTTTCTTACTTTGACATCATTCTTCAATGAATTAGTTATGAACAGACGAGTTCCTCCAGCACTAGAGAGGGTTTTCGTATAAACAGAGAAGTACCCATCAATTCCAAGTCAATACTGTCAAAGATCGCGTGCCCCAAACGGGTTTCTGATATACCAATAATTTTAAACCGATACTTATAAATCGTTAGTAATACATTTAGTTCTAGTGCTTACTCAACGAGGCAATGTTCAGATGGAAGAAACCAACTGTACAGGTAAGATCAAAATTACCCTCGAGAAATTGGTTTACGTCTTGGTAGCGCGAGCTATTTCTTTTAAAGCAAAGCTCATCCAAAGTCTCAGTGTGGCCAGGTAGTTTATCAATAAGAGACCGAACCCTATAGCTAGACACGAGGTTTAGATTCAGATGCATCGGTACATTTAAAGCAGCGAGAGTTAGAAACAAATTTTTGTCATCGATCGAACAAAAAGGCAGGTCACGCTGAAGACAGCACGTACACTTCCACGTGAAATTTTTGATAAAACCTTCAAACGTCGTATTTGAACACTTACTGTGGAAGTGTCGCTTGCAGGAGAAGCAGCATATGTGCCGAAGATTAAACGGAATACAGACCTTACCTATTTTACACTTTGTTTTATTTGATTTACGAAATTTCATTCTAGGAGAATGCTAGAACAAATAAAAAGGAAAAACCCGAGGGAAGAACAGAAAACAAGCAGAAAGAGAAACAATATAATAAATCAATAAGTATGGCGACGATAACGGGCATTTATGAATGAAAACGTTTGAAATGAAATTGCTTGATAACAGTCAGAGCGGGATGGACTAAGAGAGAGGAATGTAATTACATCATGGTAAGATGGATGCGGGAAACATATGGCATTTGCATCCTGATAAGAAGAGTGCGGACAATACTAGTTATCATTTGCACCGAATTAACGCAACACTTAGGAAATATTTGCGGAGAGAGGGGAAGTTTAATCGCTAATTGATTGGGAAGCAGAGTATTTAAGAGATCCAAATAGATGCTAAATTGCAAGCAAGTGAAAGCATGCGATCTTGCAATCAAGTCCTACTTACCTGCGTCACCTACAATGGCCTGGAATTCACTGTAGGATGTGAAGTAGCGGAATGATCCTTCGAGTTTCACGCGGAGACGACAGTTTATGTCAGCGAAGGCAAAGCAATTCCCGATTTGTCATTCGTTGAGATAATTATTGGCTTTGTCGAGCAGGTCTTTGCGATGCTTAGCAAGATCCAGATATCCAGATATCCAGAGATCCAGATATCCCACATGTATCGCTGATTCAAGATTCTACTACATGTTCTTTCTTCCTTATCCGCAGCTTGTTCTGATCCTTCCGTATTCCGCTCTAATTTGAGTTCCTCGAATCTTCTCGGCAACCGTACACCCCGATTTTTTTTACTTCTGGCTAGTGAATACGTTTTATTATTTTTTTTTTTGATTGACTTACCCCAACTACCTCTATTGTCTCTAATGCCTATTCTTTTTTATTCTGAGTCCTAAAACAAGTTTGAAAGGAAAAGATCATACATAGCTTGTCTTGCGGACTTAACACCATACTTTGCTTCCGAAACTTGCTTTAGTGGCTTGAGTCAATTATGTAAATTACACTAGGTAACACTGTCGCTTAACGGACAGTCAGAGTCGATTAAGTTGAAGCTGTTTTAGCTCGACTTCGAAGATGTGACTCTGGCGATGTGTGCTCTGCTTGTTTTTTTTTTTTCTTTTTTTTTAATTGTTTGTATTCTTGTTCGTTTAGTCTGAAGATGGGCCAAGAAAGGACCGAAACGTCACGGAAGTTATTAGCTTTATTCTAGCTTTGAAGATTTACCCATCGAGGGTCCTAATTTCTATACTAGGTAGATTTTCTTTAATTCGGATCTAAATTTTCACCACACTTCCTTGTGTCTTAATATAGTATGGTTTATTGTGTGATTTTCTTGGCCTTGGTTTTTAAACTTAGAGCAGTCCAAGACGCCATTTTTAGTTTAAAGCTTACACAAATGTCACGACACACACACTCCCTTAAGATGATCCTTGTATGACACTATGGTCCTCCCTAATTCGTTAAAGCCTCTCATATTCAGTAAGTGATCTTTGCACTGCAAAGCCGTGCTGCGTTCTATTTATCCCGTCCTGATGTTCCATTCATGAAGAATCCTGCCACCTCTAGGTTCATCCGATGCTGTTGACGCGTATAGTTTTACCTCATCCAACCTGGTTAGTGGGAGTTTCCGACTTCTTGTCAGTTTTCAGAGGTTTCACGGTTACTCATCTCTTTAGCTTACTATCTTCCTATCGGGATTTCCAAATGATCTCTGTGTGAATGGCTCATCCTCTCTCTTATCTCCTTTGCTCGTATCGTCTTGTACAGCGTTTTAAATTTTCTTTGAATAGCTGCCACCACTTCTCAAGTTTTCTTTGCTTGGCCTGATCTTCGCTCTTCTTTTATCGATGCTACTTACGTCCTATGCAGACTTGACTAATGGACACTGAACATCTCGTACGAAGGAAATACTTGTAGAAAAGCGTATATCGCACAGATACACAGCTGCAGCTAGCAAGGAGGTAGAACTTGCTCGTACGTCCATCTCTTGGGAATGAACGAATGCTATTTATTTTTTATTTTTCCATTGCATTCGGAGTCCAAGTGCCTTTTGGCGTATGAGCAGGGGCGAAATTCTTTGGTATATGTAGGTACTAAGTAACTTCTAGCGGCCTGCGGCGGAGAGGATTGAACCAAACTTGAATGCGGCGACCTGTTAGAAAAACTAACAAACTCGGTTCGGAAATAACCGCCAAAACTTCAGAGTCTGCCATTGGTTGGTAATTAGTTCCAGGCTATTGAACGAAATTTCAAACGCGCGTCCAATGGGCCAATAGAACCACAAAGGAGCTTCCCAGCTGATGTCGAGTCGACCTGCTTTGGTATGAAAACTCGCATAACGTATCTTATGGTATAAAGGAGTCTTACAAAATGTCTTCGGTGAGTTGGCATACAGTTCTTTTGTGCCTTGAAGTACTTTAAAAATATTATTGAGATTATTCTCTATGAGCGGATCTTGACGCAGTTCTGTGTGTACCTTATGAATTTACATTGCGGCGATTGTTTTTTTGTTGTCTTTGGGTTGTTGTCGGCCTATCACGACCAAGGAAAATAGCTAGGTCATGCTTACGTACATAAGCCAGACTTTATGGAGATTCGCACAGTCTGAAAACGAATAAACAAGCACAAGTCCATAGTCTTGCAAGATAAGGCTTTGCCAAAGTGTTCAAGTGTGTCGTGAGCCAAATGGAAATTGACTCGCGATAAGAACCAAAAATTTATCTCGATTTTATGGAAGAGGAAAAATAAACTTTCGATAGAATCAGAATAATTTTTTTACAAAACTTTAGCCACCTAGAATCATCAATACTTCATGCAGCTGTTATGCAGTGCTCTTAAACGTCTTACCTTGCAAGATTTTGTTACAGAAGCTTCCAAAGCTAGGTCTGTCTAAGGATACCGGATTTGGTAAACTCTTTAGCGTAGGTTCTTTTGAAAATTAGTTTATGACTGTGCCCTCATGCATTTTGAGAAATTTGTTTCTAAGAAAAAGTAAATTAGTTATTAAGGCAAGCCTTGTCGGCGTAAGCTGTTCAATGATGTTGGTCACTACTTGGAGGCTCCTCAGCTTTGAGTCTCTGTTGCAAAGCAGTACTCCATACTTTGGGCCCTATAAATACCTATTAAATATGTTGTCAGAAGTGCACAATAGTGTAATTGAGATGATGTTTAGACGAATAAGGCCTTAATCTATTCTAAGATAGCTAGTTTGTCTGAATCTGTCTGAATGAGCAACAGTTTTGCATATTAAAACTAAGTAACATCAAATTAAAAATTTCTGTGCAACAGAGCCTTGCACTGCTGCCTGATGTTGATATGCCTGGAGTTTTTTGTTTTCTATTTGTTAATCTTTAGAATACAGTTAATTCCAAGCAATAATCATGCACTTTTCTCGTTTTGAATTTGTTAAAGTATTTCACGTAATTTCTTACTGCTGTTGGCTGGCTTAGGAATGCATTTACGCAGTACTTTCTAAACTGTAGATTTTGCGATCTGCTACTTTGTGCGTTGCCTTCATGCTTTTTAAAGAATGGCTCTAGTATTATATATATAATATTTATTATTTATAGATCTTTAGTTTCAGATCATTTTTTAAGTCTAATCTAGCAATTTTTTTCGCCCTTTCACACAGTTCTTAATAGGGTTTGACCCTAAAAGTCCTTCTTTATGGCCTACTGTATGATGCTTATAGGAATCTTAAGCTGTTCAAATGTACTTGAGTCAAACCCATCTTCCACTCTGTAAATAAGTTGTATCAGCAATGAAATGGCCGATCGTTTGCATACTTCTGGATGTCATTTCACACAGCTTCATATAGACTTGGATAAGTACTGTGCTTTCACGACAGTGGTTTGTAGAGTGAAGTTAGAGGTTTTCTGTCCTGTTTGACCTAGATGGCATCGAATGTGGAAAATCTTTCACCTGTGGTACTGCGCCAGGTGGCAAAGGAACTGCATGCGCTGCAGGCTCAGCCACCTGAAGGAATTAAAATTTATTTAAAAGAGGCCGATCTCACAGACATTCAAGCTCGGATTGAGGGCCCAGGTATAACTACATGGCAAGTCCTGCCTGGGCTTGCTACTGAAAGCAAGCCCTCGCCATTCCTCATATTTCTTTATTTCTAGTTAAATAATTCTTTGAATGAGTATTTCTATATGAACATTTAATATATTCTTTATATGAATGAGATAGGAGTTGAACTATGCATTAGCCAGAATGAGTATATCTTGGCTCCTATTGCTTTTTGAATAAACCGTACTATCTCTACTCAGATGTGGTGATCTAAGTAGAGATGGCTAAGAAAAACATTCAGTGCAAGCTCTGTGTCTCGGTTTTAGTTGGTACTCCATTTGAAGGGGGAGTTTTTCGTATGAAGTTGGTACTGCCCAAAGAGTTTCCACAACTCCCTCCACGAGGTAAGCAGTTAAAGGAAATTGTATTTTGGTTACCGTACGTCTGTGAGAGGAGTATTTCTTACTTATCATTCAGCCTAGTTAAAGTCGAATCATAGAATATGCTTCTAGAATAGACTTGTTCACAGTTGCTGGAGAGATTTTCCTATATTGGTGGAGCCTTGTTCTGATTTTTGTGATTGAGAAATCCTGACGTAAGTTTGCTTTTGCTTTCAGGTTTTTTCTTAACCAAAATTTTCCACCCGAATGTTGCAAAAAATGGAGAGATATGCGTAAACACCTTAAAGAAAGATTGGAAGCCTGATCTTGGACTCAAGCACGTGCTTATTGTAAGACCTTTTCTCGTTGTTTGTGCCAATTATCAAATGGCGCTTGATCGATCGTCAAGTACTTACTTGATTTTCGGAGATGTAATTCCGTGTTTGAGGATTCTATAGTTTTTTAAACTTCGCTATTAAATTTTATCAGGTGCCGCGTACTTGTAGCGTTTTGTTGATTGATACCGTTAGCTTATCTAAGCGCAAGCAATCGTTTAGAATAGTATCTGCAGGTTAGTGTTCACTTTGGTTGTTGGTTTAAGTTGTTTATGATTTATTTTATTTCGTTTTGTTTGTTTATTTATACTATGGTGAAGAATAATTGTAGGTAAACTGGCCGTGATATGTGAGCCGGGCTGGGCAATTTTTAAATATATCCTTATTCTTTGATTTCCTAAAGGTCGTCCGTTGCCTTCTAATCCACCCGAATCCCGAGTCCGCCTTGAACGAGGAGGCTGGAAAGCTGCTTCTGGAAGACTATGAAGACTACTGCCGTCAGGCTAAAATGATGACCGAGATTTACGCTCAACCGCCTAAGCCTAGCTGCGGCGATTCCGTAGAGGCGTCGAGCGGGAGCAAAAAGCGGACCGGCGAAAATCTCGAAAAGAAGAAAATGGATAAAAAGCGTGCTTTGATGAGACTATGACCGCTGTGTTGCTAGGAGTAATTAAAATAATTTATTAGCACGCTTTGAGGAAATTCGCTGTACATCGCCAATTATGTACATAGTGGTATGAGTTGTATGTTGCCAAGCAAATGTGTATCAAATAGGGTGACACACACCGTATATGTTATTGTCGGGCCATGTTCAAGCGTGTTTGGTTTATTTCTTGCCCTCCAAGTGCTTGCTCCGATCGTTGGGTGTGTCTGTAACTCAAGGAAAGCTGCAATAGTTAGAAGTATCCCTGCATATATACGCTCCAGAGATGGCATTGAGATTCGTTTATGAGCCTGAGTAGGCGTATCGCTTATCTGGAAAGCTCTGATCTGTTTGGCGAAGACCTGTCTCTTCTATCTGCCTTCGTCTATTTTTGCTCTTCCTCTTTTCCGCTTTTTTTTTTTTTTTACGTCTGTAATTATTTTTAACCGGTGCTCCCTTCTGGCTGTGGGCGTAAGCTTGATGAAGATCGCGAAATTCTTATGTCATCGGTTTTGGTTGAAACACTCGCGCCATGAGCATGTCAAATAGCTTTAGAATATCCGTGATCGCTTACGCTAATGCTTAGTGTTTTGTTGTTGTTGTTGTTGTTGCTGGTGGTGGTGTTATTCAGCTCGGGGTTGTGCTGCCTGTTTGTCCAAAACAAACGCTGCTGTACTCTCCCGTCATCTTTTTTTCGTAATGGGCGATGATTTCTTCAAATATTCGAACTGTGATGAACAGGAGACTTGTAAGTGTGCTTGGCTTGAGATTAAGTTACGTGAGCTGCGGGTTCGTGCTCTTTAATATTTTCATCTGTGTATCCCAGTCGCCTAATTTCACTCGAGAGCTGCTCTCAGACGATCTCTCTCTGACGAACTCGTGCATTCTTGCTGTCCCAATTTCATTTTGCTGTCCCAGGTTATATATGAGCTGCTGGTAGCCGAGGCATTTCATTTTCTGTCGATGCTGAATGGAAACTCATAAGCTCCTTCCTTCTTAACGACTGACCATTTTGCCTCGCGCATGATGTCATCATAGCTGTACGTCGGGCGTTGCGGAGGGTCACCGGATCTCGCTGGTGGTAAGTATCCGACGAAATTACCTGCTATCTAGCAAGAAACTGAAGCTGGTTTACGTAACTGAAGATTTTGTATGGAACATTGAAACCACTCAGCCAGGTCGTAAGAGCACTGGCTTAATGTAGCATAACATTGAAAAACTCAGTTTCATACATGACTGTGGCTGTGTTGCAAGTTTACACCTGCTTTGCTTAATCGAATTATGATCTTACATTTGGGGGAAGGCGTAAGGAAGCACTCATTCACAGACATGCGTACACACTCCTGGACTCGCGCCTTGTTATTGACCGCATGGACGTTCACAAACAAGGTCATTTCGACCCACCAGTGGCTTCCTCGAGCATCCACTCCTGGCGATTAACGCTGTTAGCCCGAAGGCAAACCGCGAAAGATGACTCAGATCATGGTGAAGACCTTCGATTCATCAGGCATGTGCTCGACTAAGCATTTGCACTACGCGCCCGGTTTGGCTAGGCGTCGCGCTGGAATCCGGTGAAGGAGTCGCTACCGGGCGCCTCTTTATGCAGGCTGCACCCATGCCATCATCGGTCTGCACTGGGATGGTCGTGGTCGGACAGACGACCCGTTGGAGGTCCTGATCGGTTGGTACTGCTCACTACCCCAACAGCTGTGCGATAACTCTGCTACGTCGCCATCGACTTCTACTACCCCTTGCCTTTTACCTCTAGACGCCATTCCAGCCTCCTGCAGTCATCGGCATGGAAGCCAGTCGTACTCTCGAGACATCATGCATCCCGATCAAGTGGTGCTACGCTCACACACGTAAGAATTTGAGCAACACGGTCTTGTCTGGTAGAACGAGCATATTCCCTGGTCTAGCTGACCGCATGCGTAAGGCGAAATCCTAACTCCCGTCCTCGACTATGAAGATCGAAATAAATGCTTCTCACGATGGGAAGTACTCCCTGACCTCCTTCAGGACCTTCCAGCCTTTTCGATACCCAAGCTGGATCAATCGATCGAACGATCCCTGGACTGATTCAGTGCACAGAAATTGCTTCTAAATGAATTCGCAGTACCCTGACAAAGAACCACACAGTCCAGTGGAAATGATAGCATCATCACCGATGACATACGAACGATGAACGAAACGCTGCATCACCGAAAATAATGGCCAAAAAATGATTAATTTCCAGTGAATCCGGTGCACGAAAATGCCTCTACATCGGTTCGCAAAATATTCTGAGAAGTTCATGAGTCAACTAACCAGAGCGAACTTTTTAATCAACGCAGTATGTAGGTACATGTCGATTGATCAGTTGAAATCTTACAAGTCCCCGATGTCAGTTGTTTCGTTGCCATTAGGCTCGAAGACATTTTGAGAAACTCAAACTCACACAAGAATTTAAGTTGCTTTTTATATTGTATGGTTCTTCATTTGAATACACAGTTCAATTCATATATTATAGTACATAAAGCAATTATATAATGTGCAATTTCTCTGGTAAATCCCTGTACTGGTTTCAGTAAAATGTAGGGTAGCACAGGAGTGCGTGCGACTCGACCTGGAATTCACACTTTTCACATTAAATGAGAAAACTTGAACGCAATCGAATGGTCAACGTTTAAAAAAAGTTCGGGTTATCTTTAAGCAAACAAAGAACGTTTGCAACAGTCCATGAGCATGATTGTGTTAAAGTAATCTTGTTCAGTAAAATATTCGCCAAGAACTTTGAGTCAGTCGCAATCTTTAACTGATAACGCCACAAAAAA
>QQSS02220310.1:0-10823 GCA_003687565.2 Craspedacusta sowerbii
TACATACATACATACATACATACATACATACATACATACATACATACATACATACATACATACATACATACACGCATGCATACAGACATACAGACAAACACTCAGGCAGACATACGTACATACATACATACATCTAACAGGATGATACCTCGTGTCTTTCTCTGACGTGCCGTCTCAAACAGTGCTGCGTCTTCGTTTCGAAATTACATCCTTCAAAGCCGCAGATGTAGCTTTTCGGCAGGTGGCTCTCTTCGTGACGAACAAGGTCAGCGTTGGACATGCAACTAAAAGACATCAGCACCATGAGCTACGTCACCAAAAGCTGACGACCAACGAAGCCATGTTCAACACACGCAGATCTCAGTAACAGAATCATATAGAACGTACAACTTGGGGTAGGCGAGGCAAGAACCAGGTACGTACCTATAGCTGCACATGGCGCACTTGAATGGGCGAGCATCCACGTGGCGATAGCCGATATGAAGTTGCAGAGTGCCAACATTGGGACAAGTCATGTCACAGAACTGGCACTTCAAGTAATTCACTATCATAAAGCAAGAAAAACACAAACACTAATTATAGCTTCGATCTTAGCAGATGCATTTAAAATCAAAAACAATAAAAATACCAAGAATTGTGAAAGGATTGACAATACAAAAGATTGATAAAACTAAAAACAATACAAAGGAGATTCTGCTATTTTTTAACTGAAGAAGACAGACTCTAGGCTCGTGCATGAAGTTTGAAAAACAAAATTTTTCTCTCTTCAAAGTAATCCTGGGACAACGCGGCTCAAAACTGACCAGTTTGACCTGTTGGCACAAGACAGTTTCACGTAACGTTAAAGAGACACGAATACAAGCTTCAGACAGAATAGATGGCACACAAACTCATAAGAATCTTGTATAAGAAACTATAAGAAACTTGTATAACAAAATGTAAGAAACGTATAAGCAACTGTAAGAAAAACAATAACCTGGTGTTCCATTTAGCCTTGACTAGTGTGAGATCAAATTATCGAAGCACAAAAGTCTCACGCAAAAAAAAAGCGTCTGTTCTGATCCTGGCGGGATGATCTACAGCGACTTGAAATCGCAAATGGCCAACAGTCAGGTGCTTTCGTACACACCGAGTCCCAAGGCTTTGTCACTTCCATGACTCCAAGAGAAGCAATGCGAGACACAGGCCCTTATTGTCGTTATCTAAGCTTAAAATTGAGAAGGGTATCCAAAAAAAGTTGAAGACCATCCTCGACGTATTTCTGATACCTGGCAAAGTTCTGCGCGACAAACTCGCGTTCCCTATGGAGAAGCTGGATACGCCTCTAAATATGAACAGTGCAAACAAAACACCTTCAACAACTCACCGTGGTGACGCATGTGATCTCTTAACAACCTTTCCGAGGCGCATCTTTTTGAGCAATATGAGCACTGATAGTTTTCATCTAAACGAAAATGAAGACCAAATGATGCCACCAAAAACAACTTCCAGGAAGATAACCATACTGTAAATCGTATTACAAATTCGGCTTGAAAGCGAGAGATGTTAAATGGCACAGTGCAAATCACGTATACAAATACGAAAGCGCAAATACCCGCCGAGTCATCACAGCACCGGACGTGCAGAATTTCAGGAAACACTAGCAGTGCAACATTAGCGTATTCAATCTTATGCGTTAACTTGCAACAGGATCCTAAGCTCCGCTTTAAGACATTTACTGGCATATCGCAAAGGATCTAACGCAGCTTATTAAGACGTAGAAGCCAAGACTTCTGGTGCCAACGCGAGTAACGGCACCTGAAGCAGCAACACTATCACGAACCAAAACAATCAACATTCAGACAGTACATAAAACCTGACCACTTACACGCGTCAACGTTTTGCCGAACCAGGTGGTCATAGAACTTGGTCTTGTTGGCAAACATGCAGCCGCAACCAGGACAAGCAAGCAACTTCTCGTGTGTATGCGTGCGCAGGTGCTCGCCTAGTTTGTATTTATCCCGGAAAAGCGCTTGGCAACCTGATAAAACAACACATCCGACATGACACCGTCAATATACAGCTATGCATAACCTGTTTCAGGATCTGAACTGAAAACAAGTCTTCGCTGCAATATTTAACACACGAGTATTAAAAAAAAATTATAAAATACAAACCAAGCCTAACATAAATAAATAAACCATACGCCATGAAGAGGCTACACTCAATATCAATAGCCAGGCTAAGGCAGGAAAGACATTGAAAAGATCGGAACGCTTTCAGAAGCATGTCCGATAAAAAATTAGAGACTATTATGAATCAAAGCTACGATCAAAGAATCCATAAGAAGACATCCCAATCCTTAGCACCTCTCCAACTGCAAGAAATGGAGGATCGCTTCCTGTGGTCATCCAAACCTCCACCATCTTCCTCTTTTTCGCATGATTCGTTTCCCGCCTCCTCAACAGGTGACCTTTCCACTCCAGTCACAGCGTGAGATTCTACATGCCGATAGAATGCGTTCGGACATGTGAAGTCACAGTTGCAACCCATCCATTCGCATTCAAAAGGAATGGTAACAGCAGCGATAGAGTGGTACTGATCGTCATAATCGATCTCGCACCCGTTTAAGTTGCGAACAAGCTGAACTTCTGCACCAACAGCTTTCAAATATTCATGGTAGCCATGTAGCATGATGTGGCGAACAAGCTCAGTAGTATCCTCACAGCCTAGAATCAAACAACAATAGCTTAAAATTTGCAATTTTCAAACTGAATTTGAACAAGCGGGTCATGCAAAGTTCATGTCCCAGCTTAACTTTTTCTTAAGTAATTTCACCGAAATAGGTAGGGAAGCAACACAAAACACTGATCAACAGTTGTACTCAATACCTGATTTGACTTCATTCTTTCATACATCTTGATATATTCCATTCATGAAAGAACCTGCATTATAAGGCTATTACAACTGTCTTTTTAGTTTCAAGCAAAGGAAAGGAAAATTGCTTACTGAGAACGGTCTATGCACAGCTAAGGAAGACACAACATTGTACATGTATTAACTCTAGCACGGCCATAAGGTCTATCACATTTTGGGGGTTTCCTCAACGAAAATATTATATTTAATACTATGATATAATATACTAAATCCTATTGCCAAGCCCTTACCGCATAACCCAAACGAATTTGAATGATTACCTACTGAGAAATCAGAGAAAAACTCAGAAATCCAAGGAAAACCGGTATGTGCACAATATTGTTGGCACAGATATTAGTGCAATAGAGGAAACTTTCCTATCAGTATTATTTATATTTCAGTAAAACAGAACCCAGCACTTTTTAAGACAAAAAAAACAAGACTATAATCCTCTAAATACTGGAAAGCACATGTAAATTGGTTTACACGAGTTGAAAAGCAAGTACTGAAGTCCACAAAACCTAATTGCGCAGAAAGAAATCTCTATACATGCATCATGCCACTTACATGTGACAAAACATAAGAGTAACATACCAAGTAATTATGTGAATCATACCTTCCCAAGAGCATCCTCTCCACATGCAACAAAAACTAATTGCAGTACTCTGATTGCCAAGCTGAATTTCAAGATCAGATTCATGAAGTAAACGCTGCACAAATTCGTCAGCATGATCCTGCAAATGGTCTGAGAAAAGCTGGTATTCTCCAGGCTGCATAACTACGATAGCTCCACAATTCTCCCAGCAACAACCAAGGGTGTATATGCTGTGCTTCTTCTTAGGACCACGCTTGCTCTTTGCCTTATCATAGTCTTCCATGGAAGTAATTAAGCACCTTCCTATGTGAAGCTTTAGGAGGGGTACTAAATATTCAGAGAACCAGATATTGCATAAGATTAGAAGGGTAACAATTCTCTAACACCTCAAAGAGGCACTTGCGCTTGGAAACCAGCGATGCATTATATCCAATCATACCATGAGGGACTTAAACTAAGGATCTAATGTCCTGTAACACTCATGACCATTATATTTCTAAGCAATGAAAGCCTTGCAGACACCAATGAGTTTTAACTAGGCACAAACCAAGACTGTTTTTTTTTCTGATTTCAATTTGTTCAATAAAACCTGCATGGGTTCTTAAATGTCTTTCAAATGATGCAATAAGTAAGGGCTCAAAATACAACTTTGGCAAGCTGCTTAAAAAGTATATAACTTAATCTTCATATTAACATGCTGACAATTCAAATGATAAGCATAGGGCATTTAATATTAAGTACAACCAAGGAAGATTTAACATGCATCGTTAGATCAAATGAAATTTATTATGAAAGGCACAATATATTTTTGTCATAAGCAACCAAAAAAAACACAATATGAGCCACTCATGAGCCACCAAACATCTCAAATTACATCAATAGAACTTATAAGATTCGAGCAGGTTTCGGTTTTATAGTCATGATTTTTTTAAAAGCTTTACACTCAATCACTGCAATCACAACAATTGCCCTGTAAGTGCCGTACTTCATAAGCATGAACAGGAGAAAAACTTTGTCACATCATGCTAGAAATGCTAATAACCTGATATTTACAAATTTAAACTAGGCAACTGTTGGTTTAAGCCAGGAAGTCTGTTGCCTAGAAATATTTGAGGGAAGACCAAGCATAGGTTTCCAAACTAGCTATGCCCACTACAAAAAGGTTTCATAACTTTCCTGGATTAAAAACCTTGGAGAATCACAAACTTTGTCTAGCTATCGCAAACACTTAGGGGCAAAAAAAGCAATAAAAAAGAGAAATTTCTAAAAACATTAACAATTAATGAAGAGTGGTTGCAGAGTGGTAGTGGTGCAACAATCAATCTTTAACAAGTAAGGATACTCGCTAATGCTGCTTTAGTAGCACAAAGTGACTTGCATGGGAACAACTTCTTAGCCTTCAAATACAACCCTAGAAGTTATTCAGGGACATTTATGATCTAGATCTGAAGGGGGGGGGGGTGAATTGCTAGATTTCCAAACAGTTCCAGCAGCTTCCTCAGGCTTGCATGTCAGTGTAAGTTACCTATCCTGTAATGAGCTAATTGTCTGTCACAAGTTCAATAGTTTTAGGTAGTAATGTTTTGATCATGCAGTTATGTCTTAATGAATTGGATAACACATTTGCACTCCTGCCATATTAAACCCTGTGTGAAGAAGTGTGAAGATCTCTGAAATTTATTTTATCATCGGGAACGAGCACATCTGATACAGATGTGAGATGAGATAATGCTTAATTGGCCCGATTCTGTATATATGTATATGTGTATGTATATATGTATATATATATATATCCGATGATAACATAAATTTCAGAGATCTTCACAGTTCTTAAGAATTTTATAATTCACTATTTAATAGGAAACAAATCCAACATTAACCATCAAGACCAGTCATCAGCTCAAGACACTAATTGCTTCGTAGTTACTGCAAATCCATCATCAAAGTCGATAATAGAAATAAAACGGTTCTGCCACATTCTACATGATAGGGTCACGAATTGTCAAAAATTCCCCCATACCAAATCCGCACAGAGCTAAAATCTACATATCTTCCCGGTAGAACAATTCCACTCTGCGATATTTCCTGGATTTCATAATTGCTGCAACGAGGCCACAATGCTTTCATTTACATTATAGATAGGGGGCCGGGCTTATCGTTGTGAGAAGTCCCTCCATTCTACCCATGGCGCTGTATGTGCCAAACAGTGTGTGAACTTGAGGGGAAAGTTGAGTCGATACAGAATGCAGAGGTCCTTTTAGAAATCTGCGTGTCATAGTTGAATACTAGCCACAAAAACATGACAATCATCAAAAACGAAGAAAACGCGCTTGGGTTTATACGGCAATCAACAAAATCCTCGAAAGCTGCGGCAAGGCGGGCCTCGCCATTGCGGACGATAGAGGACACGGATGCGTCGGCAATGGCGGCAAAAAACCGGGGCACTGCCGGTCACTCCAGTGGTCGCAGGAAACGGTGTTTGGCATTACGTCGTGACAAGCATACTCACAACACATGTAACTAACCATAGCAACCTTGATGTTTTGGTTTGCAGCTCGTGAAATAAGTGGCCAGATCTGCCAAAACGACTAGAGGCTTCAAGCGGAATTCAGAGAAATAGAAACAGTACAACGTATATTTCAACACCATCAGGACCATTGCTTTTGCAAGCACAGAATTTATATTAGTTAATTAAAGCACTAATGAAAATTTATTATTGGAAACAAAAAAAACGAGTGAAGCATTGCTTGTTTCTAGAAATTTTAGCAGGGATAATCGAATTCCGTTTCGGATTTGATCTGTTTCCTGTTAAGAGACGGGAATCCTGTTAGGCATCTGGAAGAAAGTTTCTCACTCCCCTCAAAACTTAGAAATGGAAAAAACATTGATGTCAGCATGAAAAATTTCTTGCTTCATGACCAGAGAAACTTGCTGATGGCCCTTATAAACATTTTTATCTTTATAGGTCAAAGATCGACAGTCCTTCGGCAAACGAAAGCCTAGGAATTAGGATCATTCGTCAACATTGTTTCTTAGTTTTTTATTCAATATTTTAATCATTTTTATTTTTTTAGTCATTTCAAAAAATGTTGTGGGTGCCATGTGTCCACCGCGATTGTGACAAACCTTTATTTTATCGTACCCAGGCATGTACCATCGACCACTTTTGAATTTTTGGCCTGTTAACTCTTTTCTCTTCCTCAATATCTGGTCAACAGTAACTTATGCCATCTGGGAGTTTCCTTGCCTTGGGCACAACAATAGTGCAATCATTTTCAAAGTGCATTGTCGTTTGGGAAGGAATATGTGATGAACCAGGGTTGGAGTTTTTAGAATTCCGCTTTGGCACAGGCCACAGATTACTTTGGGCTTGACAATTTCATGATTATGTTTAATAAATTGTGCGATCAGTCGTCGTCTTAATATTGAGGATATCTACGTTCAGTTGTAGTAGCTGCTCTGTAATAAGCAACTCACGTGGGACTCTCCTGGGAACTGCAGCACCAAGAATAACAACAGCAACAACCACAGGAACAAATGTCTAACATAAGTATGAAATCCAAAGCAAGTTTTGTCGTTGCTAAAAACTTCGTTTACAATTTTGTAATGGACATCATTGTGAGTTAATGAGACTCAACTCATACTATATGACACTAGCAGTGCGGCTAAATTATAAAAGTATTTTATTATCGTTTCACCACTGAATATTGGTCGTCTTTGCTGTTTTATGTGTATGCAGAGAGGTTCTTTCGTAAATTATGGCAGTGCTGGCAAGATGACTTCAATAACGAAATGGTGTATAGCCAATTTGGTTTTAGGTTTGGTTTTCCTTCTTGAGCTTGCGTTCCATGTGAGCATATGACAGTGACTCTGTCATAAAAAAGCTCAGGTTGTTTTCGTCCTTGTTTAGAAGAACCGCAGAATCCGGTTTTCGATTCCGGTTTACGCCACATGACACAGGAGTTTTCTCCAGGGAGGCGAATGCTCCGGGCAATAAGCATTCGATTTTAATTGTAGTTCATTCGATTTCCTTCTCTGACTCCTGAATTACCATCGCATCTTGGAAAGGAGTTTGTTGAGATAACAGAGACTAATCAGGCAAGGAGCATTTTCTGCTCACGGCACGAAAGATGAAGTAATCCTTTGGCATGCGAACACAAAGAAACCTAGCAGTATATTACATGGTATTATAGATACTGTATGTTCTCGTCACTAAACCAAAACTTCTCTCTTCTTCAAAACGTTTTAATCTTTACATGCATTTTAGCCATAAAAAAGTCATTTCAAAATCTTGAGCAACGGAACCCGTCCAGCTGAGACAACCGCTCAGTATTTGAGAGGTTGCTGCCTTCCTGATGAGCTAATATGTAGACTTTGAATGCGGAATAAATTGTGCCAACTACATTGCCACCCTGGTTTATGGAAGTACGTTTTGTAATACATACCTGCAACAATAGAGAATGCCATTGTCATGACTGTCATAAAAACTTAGCGCACTGCCATGCGACAAAAAGGTGGCACTCCCTAGTCATGGCTAAATCTTGGGCACATAAAGTAGGCCAGAAATATATTTACAAAGGCTTGGCATATAGGTTAATATCATAATTAGTAGTCAAGTAAATAGAAAACGTATTACACATGCTGAGTAACGCAATACATATGAAATTACTCTGATAATGCCGATGATAGTACAAATGACATTTAATAACGTATTGGTTTCAAAATAGATAACATAATACCTACGATAATGCTATCAAAGTCAATAATACATATGATAATATAATGCACAGAATAACATATCACAATGGAGTTTTTATCGAAATCACACATTTTAAGTCAACTAGAGTTAGCCACCTCTGAAGCTTTTACCACGGTTTGTCTGTGCATGACATTTTTCTGCGCAAGATGTCGAGGCTACATGTGTTTAAAAGTCGAATGTTTTGCTTGCCAATGGTTAAAGACCATGCTTCACTTTTCAGCAGGCATATGAATGTCTTCTGCAGCTTCAGGTTTAGGCACACACTGCAGTTTTAAGGCAGAGAACGGCTCTGATTGGTATGGATTTACTTTGGTACTTGTTGTTTATGAAGTAATATTGAATTTTAATAGTGTATGCAGCAAATACACAGGGTGCTTTCTATTCGTAAAAATTGAGCTACTCGAAAAGTATTTTTTTTAATTGTAGACTTCCAGTGTTGTTATTGGAGGGACTAATTACAGGCACATTGGTACTATTAACACATGTTAATGAGCACTGTTTTCTACTTGGTCCTTTTCTTGGATTTGTATTCTTGTTAACTGTTGATGCATTTTTAAAAAATGATAATGCTGTCATGGATCGAGCCATGTTGGCAACTCCATCCTACTGTTAGGACATGCAGGATATTGCACAAAGATTTCAACAGAAAATTATATTCTTTTATTACTAATTATGTTACGCAAACGTAGGTGGTAGGGGAAATGTTGTAACACAAACACAAACACTTTCATTCTTCAAGCTATGCCGTTATATTAGCATACCGCAAGTACGGGGGTAATTGTCAGTTCATCGGTTTGTCTTACTAACCTGTTTAGTAATGGTCTTATTGATGTTAAGTATACGGTGCCGGGGTATGAAAAAGATGTAGAAAGTTAGAGAAAACACAACGCAAAGTCTCACTGACATGTCTCAATTCGCAGTAAATGTATATGACACTCTTGCACGCATAGAGCTGCATGAATGGAGCTATAATACGAGGGTTAGATAAAGAGAGGTGGAGGAGGTTCACAGTGGAGACAAATTCTAGCCTGATGGCTCATTCGACGAAGTTTTTGCTCCTCGACCCAGGCGCGTGATACTTCTGATACCGAAAGTCCTCCTAGGCTAGAAACAGTGTCCAGGAGGAGGCTATGCTGACTGGCAAAAGCAAAACATCCAAGAAGTCATTAGTGCCCTAAATGCCGTCATATGAAATTTCAGAATTGGGCTCCATATATACAAAATTATTCAGATATTTATGTTCACGTGCCACAATAACCCCAAGCCTTGGTTGGCTCATGAACCATAGGCGCAAAGGATGATGGATATGTTAAGTGGATTTCCTTGAAGGATGCACTATTCGGGTAGCTGTATTTTCGAAGCTTGTGCATGTTTACGATTAAAGAAGCGACTTGTCTTGGTAGTCAGAAATTTCAGCTGGGAAGACTCTGGCTTTAAACTTAAGTACACGGCAGTCTAAGTTTATGTAATCGAATGGTCTCAGGAGTCTGTATCTCAGGCAACTACTTGGCACGGAAGCAAGAAGAGGAGACCGAGAATGATAGTGTCCATTTAAACATAATTTTCCAGAACAAGAGAAGTAGTCTATGACAGCGTCTTTCGGAAATCATTCCTTATCCTATGTCTGGCAGTTTGGCAGCTGAGGTACCAGATAAAGCTCAGGCAGCTTCGTATTAAGTGGATTCCATCTTAGAAAGTGATGAAATCCAACATGAAGAGTGATAAGAGAAATCTCCTTAGTCAAGGAAAGGCCTTGTAAACGACTTAAAAATAGTTATGAGGGTACCTCCAAATTTAAAATGCTGGTCGAGTTCACACCCACGCCACGACTGGCTCTCCGCTACCGCTGTCTCTGTAGGTCAACGACAAATTTTAGTATCCAAGCATGTGCGGCTACCAAGCGGGAACCCGTTTGGTTACTCTGTAACTGATTCAACTGACGTACAAGCGCATCATGTAATCATTGCCGTGGGTCTACTTCCCTTAGTCTACTAGCCGCTTACACTTGACGCTAAGGTCAAGCGATTAGCGATAGCCCAGTACGCACCAACTGGTACTTGCCAATACTTCTGGGGGTCATTGGGTCTTTGGGTCTGGGGGATGTTGGGTCTTTGACGAGAACCACCGGATGAGGAAATCATCATCGAGCGGCATTGGATGAATTGGATATTGAGTTGGCATCGGTATCTCGAACCGCATGTGTACACGGGTCTTGCATCGCCCAGGTAAGCCACAGGGAGACAGAATGGAGCACCTACTACCAACAAGCAGGTCGCCGCAGCAGAGTTGACAATCTGCTCCCGCCACAGGCTATCGTCATACTCAGACCACAGGCATCTGTTGACTAACTAGTAACGCACTCCCACCAATCAGAAGGCGGACAATTTAAGCGGGAAATCTAGAAGCGGTGCCTTGACATTACACTATCAGCGTTGCAACATAAACTGGGCAACTAATCAAGAAGCACTTTAATGATGTTCTAGGTGCTATTTCACGGCATGGGTTCATACACATGTGACGAATGTGGAGCACATTTCACTCGTAATTCCAACTTGCGACGCCATGTACAGAAAC
>QQSS02220321.1:0-10822 GCA_003687565.2 Craspedacusta sowerbii
ATGTATGTATGTATGTATGTATGTATGTATGTATGTATGTATGTATGTATGTATGTATGTATGTATGTATGTACGCTCACCATAAGTTCCATGAACTAAAGAAAATAGACAGCCTTCTTGATTTCATCGATCTGCCCAAAATGCACACACCTGGCCAAGATACTAGCTATCAAGATGTCTATTACACTAGCTACCAAGATGACCCTCATACTAGCTACCAAGATGGCCCTCACACTAGCTACCAAGATGGCCATCACACTAGCCATTCCGCTAAACTGGATCCATCTTCTAAACTAGTTGATCTGTCGCATTCCACCATTTACTTCTAGCAAAACACGATACATCTCCACCAGACTGTAATCTTTAACGTTATTCCGATTTAGCATCAATAATTATCTGAAAATTTATTCAACTGTTACAATTGTTCGCCTATTGACATGCACAACAACGACGATTGAGCACGGAACAACTGCACACATGAATAACAAACAGCCAAACGAAAAAGAACGAACGGGAGGAAGTCAGGGCGCCACTACTTACGACAAAATACAGAATTACAGAATGTGATAAAAAGGAAGGGAAACAAATCAGCTTTTCACGTGTATCTGAATGCTTGAAAACGATACTGCTAACTCCTACTGAGATAGACTATGCGACGATTTTAAACACCAACGGAACTGGCATAAATGACAAAAACAAAATAAACAAAAAAAAAATAAGAAAGAAAAAAAAAATAGCAAAACCAAATGCAATAGACCATAAAGACCAAGACGGAAGTCTAGGTAAAAAAAAGTCATCTTTATAAAATCTTAACAAGACCGGACCCGCTTATAGAAACCCGACGAGACGACAGAATCAACAGCATTCTCAGTACGGAGCTAAGCGACAACTTGATGTTTGAAGTCTTCAAACAAGTAAGCGGGAATGTGCGCTTCCACAACCTAAAACAAACAAAACGGAAAACAGTGCTTTTCGTAAGGTCTAGACCCACAAAAAACAACAACAAAAAAACAAAAACAAAACGACTGTCATAACCTTATTTTGCTAGGAGAATCACTTGCATATTTCAAGCAAGCTACAAACGTAAAACGTCTACTAAAGAAAAGCCAAGTACAGCATCATAAAATTTACCTTGCGCGACATCTCCCCAAAATGAACGAAGTCTTCCAAGAAGGCGAGGATATTTATTACCTCGCTCGTCAACTCGTTGACTTTCGGACTAAAGGCACAATTCAATCTTCTCCATGATTAACAGGAAAGCGAGCATGACCACAACAAACGTCGTATAAGGCCAGCAAGCGCTACACTCAGGCTTTGGCTCTAATGTAATTGGGAAAACGACTGCGAGTGCACAATCCTCTCAAGCCACCAAAGTGCGACCTTGGCCGGATGAAAAAGCTCATTCACCTGACCAAGCAGAATGAAAGTGCTCCAATCTCATTTGCATGGACCAATCACCGAACACGTTTGCCGAAAGTTGTCACCAGGACTTAAAAACGAAAAACCAAGGCGTACCTGTTTGCGTTGGCCTCCACGGTTGAGCGAACGCACTGACCAAGCAAAGCGACGAACTGCTCAGTGTACTCCGAATGAAACTGCTTCAACAGGGTTACCAGACCAACCGTGAAAGGAATACTATCGAGCGGATCGTTATACTTCTTTGCCAAGAGAGCACCTAGAAGTAGAACGAGGCAGCTCGAATGCGAGCTTTTGATATTGCTTCATTAGCTTCTACATGGATTCCGCGACAAGAATTATGGCATGACAAGAAACGATTACGCGATTAACAGGAGAGAAACAAGATACGCCAGAGATCAGCGAAAAAAAAATCGATGAAGTCAAATACTGTCAAATGGAATAGCAGAGAAACGCTACAAGATGCGCAGGATCCAAAGTCAACATTATAGTATACCGGGTCCACAACGATCGTGAGCGTAGCCGCTCTCTCCACATTTATCATAACACGAAAGTCATGCTGCTGAAATTGTACTGTAGCTGGACACGGGGTTCATGACACGCAGCAGTAAAGAAAAACTTGGAAGCAAGCGTGAGTAGCGTTCTCCGCACAATAATAACGGCCTGCTCAATTGGAAACAGACAGCCACTCAACAATTACATTTCCGTACGCTTTAAAGAAATTTTTAGCATTACAAATTTCGTGCGGTTACAAAATGAATAAAAGACGTTTTCCAGAAGCTATTGATAATCCAATCTTCCTACCGCCGATCGGCTAATTTTATAGACTTTCAATTTTATAGATAAAACTTTTAGTTACTTCGTTTCTATTAGCAACACCCATTTCCCCTATAACTACATAGCAGACAACCCTGAGCGACATCTCTTATATTTCTCCAGTAGCCCCAACAATTGTTTGAATTTAGGCAACTTATTGATAGAAGCTTCATAGAAGCTTGCTTAATTTTCCTAAAAATTAAATCTAGTGGGGACAGCTCCAGTTCAGAACGCAATGAACAATATTTGTTTCAAATTTCGATTGCTTGAGTAAAATGGACCGACGAACAAAAGCTTACCCACTGACTTGGCGAATGAGAGCTTGGGGAGCTGAGCGATGACGAGGAGAGTGTTTATTAAGCCAAAGAATGGCTCAGGCTTGGTGGTGATGTAAATCTGCGAAAAAGATAAAGAAAGACGCTGTCAGAAACACAACCTAGACAGCTCTAAGGAATGCAATAAGTGTCGCAAGGAACTCCTCTGAAGATAGGATCTCCAACCACAGTGAGAGCATCTCGATCATTACAAAACGGACCAACATGTTACGAATGTGTTTCAAGCTCAAGAACGATCGGAAATATACAAAGCAGGAGTGGGAACATCCCGTCAAAGGCATTTTCTTATGATAGGCTGCATGATTGGACAGAATGAAGAACCTTGCATAAATCCGCTACCAGCAGGTGTACACTGTAAGTTTCCAGCAATATATCTGAAGCATCAAGCAAAGAGTGGTTGCGTTTTTCTCCTAACAATCCAAAACAATCATAGTCGTAAACCATGAGATAGCAGGACTTATTTCTAAATAAGGATTTTTCTAAATTTATGCATGCTGAAACTTACTTTCAAACAAGGATTGCTTATACCAGTCGACTCCAAGTATGAGGCGATTTCATAGAGCAAAGGGTTTTTCTCCTCATTCGGGTAGGGGCGGGTGGGATCCTTGTAGTGGGCATCGATATCTTTCATTAAGGACCTGAAACAACAACCAGCTACCAGCAAAGACTATACCTGACAAGCCTATACCTATAACAGAGAAAATAATCCTCACGCGGCGAGTTTCTGGCTTACAGTAAAATCGACCACCGAGATCATAACGAGTGCAGGACGAGTGGAGGTTACAGCGTCTTCATAGACAAGGATAACAAGTTCAGACATTATCATACGTGTTGAATGTCTGCAAAGCGCTGGCAAGGATTTGCGAGTCGAACTTGCAAGAAAAGTTTAGCGCGTTGGCAATCTGCCGGCGGATCATCTGAATCTGGCCAACCTGGAAGGCGACAGATTTGAATTGTGCAGTTCCCGCCTAACAACCATGAAGCTCAACCACGCCCGTAAACAGATCCAAATATCAAACATATTTTGACACCACTAACATATCAAGAACCACACCCAAACCCAAACAAAATGAACTCACCGATAGAGCAACGAAATCCTATACAAAAACTCCCGTAACGACCTTAGAATCAATGTAGCTGACGTTTTACAAAATTATATTGTAACGCCAAGTTCCACAACTTTGTTGAACGCGTCCATGCGGATACAGCACGGATATTTAAAGATCTACAGCGAAGCGTCTCATATAGAATTAAAGGCTGCAGTCGAATTTCCAGGCTCATAAAGCGAGAGTTTTTTTGAAAGGCAAAATACGCACACGCACGGCGACAACTCGCAGTCGCCGCTACTTTGCTTAAATCCCGTAAAGTATTGGGCACATCAAAGCTTGGAGAGGGCCCAATTGGGGGAACGCTTTCTTCGTAAATGTATCAAATTTATCGAACATTCACCACGAGATCAGACTAAGAACGGGTAAGCACGCATTTTCAAGTAACATTACTTGGTTGATGTGATCAAGAAGATATCTATTTGGGGCTGATTTAAACACAAAATACTTTCACGCAACATACACAGCTCAGGACGCACTTCTATAGACTTTTGAGAAACCAAGACTGTGCAAACTTTCACTCAATAAACACCTTAACTAAGGCTGTTCAGCAAAAGCCGTCGAAGCTGCCAAACATAATTTTTGTTTGAACGTGAGCTCCCAGTCACGCCGGCCACAGAGGAGAGCCAGTCACTTGTGACACGTGGGCATTTATCACGATTGCTTTTTCAAGTTCCAACAGTGCCTAGGTATCAATGCAGACATAGGTGGATGTTGGTAAGGATGCTAATGCCATTTAGGGATCCCGGAAAATGCTTCCCGCAAACGAGGTGGCACATAATTGTCTTGTATACCAATTAACTAATTAATACGCGTCCAGAGGCTTAAACGAAAGCAAAAAGAAAGAAAAGGCACAGGACGATGCACCTACCTTGACCACGAAATCCGTATAAGGCGACCAGTACTTCTGAAACTTCGCGACCACAGTGGAGTATACACGAGCGGGGTTTGCTATGAGAACCAGCAAAGCAATTAATAATTAATACCAAAAGAGGCTATTGTCAGTCCATTCAGGCTCACAACATGGAAGAATAGAATACGTGCGCCTAAAAGACCCATGATCAAGGAAGACGACTTACGTTAAGTCAATACTAAAACGTCCACAAAGAGGTCCGTACCAACTCACCTACAAGTCCCTTGATAGGCGATATCGCTTTGGCCAGTTCGCCAAGTACTTTAAGGTTAGACTGATCCCGATAAAACTCCTTCTGCATATAGGCAACAAAATTCTACGACCGAAAGAACACCGCGGCCATTCAGACAGAGGATTTCGCATAATTGTGTCACGTCAAAGCGAACAACATTCTACCCAGGCAAAACCAAGCAAACGACTGCCACAGGCCATTTCCAGATAGTATTTGCGTCACCTATTACGCTAGATTTTAAAAATTTCAACTGAGAAAAACATAAGAGATCCTCAAAGAACTAAAAACGAAAACTTAAAATTTAGATAAAACAAAACATTGATGATTAAGCCAATCATAGACAATGTAATCTCGTGTGCCTCGAGATACAGTTGCAAATACAGATCCCAGGTTAGGGTGCATCAATAAATCAGCAATTTTCAATTTTGTTTACTTTAGTTCGGCCCTACGATATCTGTGTTCCACTTCATAAATTAAGACTCCTTGGGACTGCTGGTCCTCTTCTATGTTTAATTTTCATTTGCGGATACCTTCTTTCTGTATACCTCAACTCATCATCGGTTTTGGCTGCACCCAAAAAAATCTGTCTACACGTTCAGCATGGACAACATTAACAGAAATTGTTTCCAACTTCCGTGACAGAAAGGATGGGTGAACAGGCCGGATTTCTACTTTGTAATAAATAAAACTAATGCCGTATCTCCAACACGCCGAAAATGCATCACGAATCAACAGTTACCAAATCTCCAAGTCTTGTTGTGGCGGTGATTTCTGTTGAGAACTTGGATATTCCAAAGCCAGCACCATAGCGATCTTGTGTAAGAGTCAAGCCTTAACAAGGCTTGACTGCCAAAAGCTTCTTCGCTTAGCACTACAATTCTTTGAAGCAAAGTTACTGAATAAAGCAAGGGGAACCATTTCAGAACATAAGCACCACAGATGACGCTTCAGTATAGCACGTTCGGAATTTGCTGAACTTATTTGTTTGCACTTCAGCATCTTCTTATTAAGGCAGAGACCTCTCCAGGGAGAACCAACTACCAATCTACAAGTCCACCAGGCACTGTATATAAGACAAAAATGACGAAGTTGCGCAGCTCTTTCTCTTATGCAGCCCTGGTAGATGTTTCTGCTGACAACCAATGAATCTGCTCTTCAAGGAGGACCATTTTAACGCAGTACAAAATTTCTGGACATAAACCCAGCTTTGTCGACGAAAAAATGGTCTGGTTTCCCGGATCAAGGAGCAACAAGCATAATTCACTGAATCCCTAGTAGCCTTCTCATTGGCGCTCCACTGAAAATTTCCCAACTGTTTCTGCAGTTTCCCTCCACGTGGCAATGAGAAACATCCTCTAAATCATATGAGAATGACTGTTGGTTGAATAGGCTAAGGGTCTCATTGCCTGTACTAGGAAGTGTATCAAAATGCTTCTTGAACCTGCTAAGTACGGGAACCTCTGGAGATTTCGATACTTCAATTAGTAAGTAATTAAAAACTTGCGGTAAAATAATTTCTCCAACATGATTACGGCATGATGACCCGGGAAAAACGCAGCCAATTTTTAGCCGCAAGGCTACAATTATTTGTCACGGGAACCAAATGATGTTGTACAATATGCTTTCAGGGACTGTAAAAACTTAAGATCTCCATCATTCTTCATCCATAATTTTCGGTTTCTGTCAGCCACACCGGAAATGAAATATTTGATTCTTTTAATATCTGTTCCAGCTTGGCAACTGCTGGAAACGATGAACCACGATCTCGAGGAAGCGCGCGTAGTTTTGCATTCTTCTGAGACAGTGCAATTACTTTTTCACAGGCTTTCTTTTCTCATATCATTGGAAGCTTGCTTTGTCCACGCCAGCATGCCCACGGCACATATAGCATCGCAAAGCGAATTTATTTGTTGGTAGCCTGCTACCTGTTATCTCAGAATCTGCTTCTGTAATAACCACTCCTATTCCAAATAGTGCGCTTTTCGGCGAGTATTAAAAACTTTATAATATTAATATATTCTTTAACTATGGATATAAGCATTTAAAAGGGTAATTATGCATTCTAAGAGTAGTACACCATCCGCAATACTGCAATTCTTACACTGCTTGCAGTCAAATTGTCGACAACCGTTCAATTTAACAAAATCCGAGCTAACTTCAAGTTATACAAATTAATGAAAATCGGAATTCGATCAAACAGGAACTACTAGCTACTAAGCGACCGCACTGAACTAAAGGTTAACTTTCATATATCGAGAAGATGTAAGAAGGATTCGCAATTTTGCAGCAACATCATAACGCCGCAGCAGTTAAACTGAAGTTTATGCTTCACGTGGATCCATTAGATACAAGCATATCTTCATAACACTTCTCACAGTAACTAAAGCCCAGCTAAGGACCATGCTTGCTACAGGGCCATTATGAATTTAAGATAGGAAGTTGTTTGATACACCCTACCGGGGGTAAATGCGGAAGAAAACAAAAAAATCGCGCAGTTCACATTAACAAAGCGACGACGATTACCTGCAATTCCTGGACGATCATAAAAGAAAGAAGCTTATCGAGGCCGACCAATCCTGGGGTGCCTATGCTCTTCTGGACAAGATCGAAGATTCCAGAATTCAGAACTTCCTCCCTGGTTCGAGTATCGTACCAAGCGTGCATCTGCTCAATGTAGATGGTTGTTCTGTTAAATGCGAGACACAAAATCGACGTTGAACAACAGCAGTGACATTAAGGCAAAGGACTGAAGTTTCGCAAATGCGAACCCCAAGTCCATTCGCCTGCGTACAAAGTGTAAATATTAAAATCACGGAGGTGCTTGTTAAATAATGGGAAATAGTTAGCCATATCCAGAAACATGAAGAGCTTCAGCATGCAAGCACGTTATATAAGGCTCGAAAAAAAAAATCATACAGGTAACATGAATAGACTTCAAGGTCCTGACTGCATCGACTGCCCATAGAAATTCAAAGATTTCATACTTTGGATCAGTTATCCGTTGTATCTCCCGGGCTAATCGGCCAATGAAGTTGACAGACGTGTCAACTGGGTCAAATCTGGGTACAGGTATCGTAGTAGACTGGAAGATAGACTGCCAGTCTTGCACCTAAAGGCCAAGTCCAACCATTTCTCACGTCGCTGCGTCACCTGGCTTCACCACAGTTAACTCGTAGTACCAAGTGTACACATCCAATCAGTCTAGATGGCTTCGTAAGAACATCCATAGAGTGTGAAAACCGATAAGTTGTCGAAAAAAGCTTCAAATATAAGATGAAACTTTTAATCCTACAGACCAAAATAAAATGCTTATGTCTCATGTTTTCACAGGAACAAAAATCCACCGCACAATAGCAAACCTTGGTTCGCAAGAAGCTATTGCATTCTTGTTCTATGTTGTAATTGATAATTCGAGAGACTTCCTCTTGCCATATTTTCAAGCCATAGATATGCACGTAATCTTGGATGTACTCAAAAGATCGCTGAAAGGCGTCCATGTTAGCGCCTAGACTTTCCAGTTTCGACTTTAACTCTCCAGGCTAGGATGGAAGAAAATCACATAGCGCACATTTATCACAAACAAACTAATTCTTCCAGTCAACTCTCCGGTCTGCGATACAAGAAAACTACGAAGGCCAGTAATGTAAATCAAATTAATTTTTTTTCTTCGATATTTCCAAGCAATCAAAACTTTTTTAGCGCGAATTAATGACAATCAAATGGTTTCTAGCCTTAACGACTGAATCAAAAGTAAACTTTATCATCAGCGATATTGCAGAGGGGAGAGTACAGAGGATAATAGATAACTGCCTAGAGCTATTGAGTTCTGGAGCTATTTTAAGCAACTATACACGACTCTGAAAAATATCAATATCAAACCAGGCAAGCGAACCCAGACAGCACTGGTACAACTGTTGATACACTATGTAAGCACTAATATACTAAAACGCTTCGGCAAGGAGAAAATATATCTTCTGTTGCTAACTGCCGGGTGGAACACAGGATGAACGATATCTTTACATAGGAAAACATTTTCAAATCGTCATTCGTCATTAGCCTTCCAATTACCTTAAGCTTGGCGCTGAAAATGAGCCCATTGTGCAAAGCGCTGGCAACTTGTCGCACAAGCTCTTTACGGATACCGTCCTCAAGAAGTTGCTTCGGATCAATCTGGAACGAATATAGTAGTTCCCCAAAACCAATGAACCATGGGAAAAGCTCGACACTACGTACCAAATTTATTTGAACGTAAGTAATACAATCTATATCACTGGCGGCAAATAAATTTCTATACAGTACGCAAGAAGCGTCTTAACGTACCTTGATTATCCCAACCAGAGTGGTCTTCATAAGAAGAATTCCTTCAGTGAACACAGATATGGCATGAGTTCGCTTGGAAACCTGCCGAACCAAATAAAAGTTGCCTTTCACATAAAGATCTCATTGGTAATAACGACAACAACAACAGAGAAAGACCTGAGAAGACAACAAAGAATTTAGACTCGCCGTGACGAATCGTCACAACTCGCACATAACAGTGCTTAAGCAAATCAGTAAACATACCGTCAAAATGCTGCCGAGTTCGTCTACAAAAATTTTACTCCAATTACCTATTAAGCGTTTAAGGAGCAAATAACTCTCGGAACGTGCGCAAACAAGTGCGATCGAGTTGTCGGACAACAAATTATTAATTTAAAAAGGGAAGAAAGGCATGATAACGCGAGCAGACCAGCAGAACGCTGGGAGAGATATAACTGTGGGAGGGTTTATCTTGACTCCACAGAATGAGGCCATGGACGGTCATGAATTTCCGAACAGCAAGATTATGGTACAAACAAACCTTCATCTAGCACTGCCTTGCTTTTTGCATTTTCTGTCCACACATATCCGAGTTTATTTATATACTCCGTGAATCTGAATATTGCAATTCTGTTACCAACAAGTTTCTACCAAAAAGATCCATTCTCAAATACCGCAATTCTGTTACCACCAAGCTTCGCCAAAGCTTCCACCAAGGGTAAACTATTGGCTAATGCCCTGAGTGCAACAGACCTTGGGCGGACAGGCTAATCAGAGACGCCTCTACAATCCTGAAGCCTACCACACGAGAACCAACATCAGTTACCTCATCACTTAACCGTGGCTTAAACCTATAGTTGCGTATAGAAGATCCACAAAACAAGCTCACCTCGTAACGCTCGTCAAGTTGGGCGTAGTCTCTCAGTTTCTCTTTGTCCAGTCTAGTAGGAAGCTGTAAACATGCAAAGAAAAGGAACGAACGTCTTAAGGAAAACTGCCCAAGCGACGTATCGGTAGTGAAAACTCACGTTACTTAATGCACAAGAATTCCAGAACAACATCTGAGATGGGCGAGAACTGGTGCGCATGGGATACAATGACTGAACGAAGACAAAGACAATAATTTAAGTAAGAGAGTAAACATGTCATTTAGGAGATTCGGAATTACGCACGAGATGGACGAGAAGGCATCGCCATAAAGGTTTGCCATTAAGCTATAATTCAACGAGTTACAAAAACTTCATAACCGATTCACGACATTGAAATAGTTTACTTACACACAGCGGGCGCAGAAGCATTGCTCGTCTACGCAACCTAGCCACTAGCAAAACAAGAAGTGCGATGCGAATGAATCATACCTCAGTCATTTTCTTCGACAGAATATTAATAATAACGGCCAGCAACGAAAATATCGACTCCGGAATTATCTGCAGAACCTGCAATACAAGAGAGCTTAGCAAAAGAAGATGCATACACAGAACATACACAGCTACTACCCAACCAAAAGCTCGCACACCCATCCATCCATATGTCAAACCCCCATCCATACATCAATCCACCCCATCCAAACATCAATCCACTCCATCCAAACATCAATCCACCCCATTCAAACATCAATCCACCCCTAAATACGTCCATACATACATACATACATACATACATACATACATACATACATACATACATACATACATACATACATACA
>QQSS02220343.1:0-10820 GCA_003687565.2 Craspedacusta sowerbii
ATTCCTGATTTGCAAGACCCGCAAGCAGTTGCTGAGCAACCATGTCGTCGGTATAACTTATCAAGACAGGAGTAGGCAAATGATTGATTGTACAGATTGCTCTGCTCATACTGACCCATCTTCCGAGCATTAAGTATTCTAAGGGCAACTAAGCACATCTCTATCCAGAGCTATTTGCGTGCCATCTGCAACAAGAAAACCCCTCCTGTTCCAAACATTCTCATCAACGTTTCGGTAATTTTCATTAACATAAGACATGAACTTCCAATGCAGCCCTGCTTCTTTACGCATGATCAAAACTTCCCTGTTTGGTAATTTTTTTTTCCAATTTTAGTTCACAAACTCATGGAGCTCTTAATGTCTAATCTGCAAGCTTGATCCATCAAAATAAACCAAGCAGAAACTTTCAAAAGCCACAAAAACCATGACCTCCTACTAACTCTCTACGTAGACCATAGTACTTTAAGTGATCACACTTTTACACACATGTAAAGATTCAACAACCGTTAAGATTGCCGAGCCCAGTCCAGTGGCATCTAATGGGTTGGTAGTCTCTCACACGTAATTCACATGAAATTTGTCGTCATCAATTCATCCAGAAGAAAATTATGTTAACTCCCTTCTTTATTTCTCATTGCAGTAAAATGAAGCCTCAACTTTCCTGCCCTTCCTTTTTTAGTTCAATTCAAGTTAGTATCCTTGTAGAGAATAAGATTGGGCTATTTATACTTCATATTTATTTCTTTTCTGCAGCTGCTGATGATTTGTTTTCTTTTTTGTGTAGCCAACCCTGTGAATTGTATTTTTGAACACAAGTGAATTGATGATGAAATACTCTGATGCTGGGTGGAGTCCTTCCACATGTGCGTTTTATGGTATGGAATGTGTACTGTGAGATGTGTAGTCTCTTTAAGGTATGGATGTACCTTTTTTTGAATTTCTAATAGGTTATTTGCTATTGGCTAGGAGCATGTGTGAGTTCTTGTTTTATATGTTGCAGCTGGTGTGTCCTTACTTGTCAGGTTTTTCATTTTCCTTTATTGCATGTGTTCGGTTTGTTCAGTTTTTAATTATTTGGTTTGGTTATGCATGGGCTATAATATCTTTATTCCCTTTCTTTTGATGTTACAAACTGATATTGTTTCATGGAGCTTCATTGGCAGTTTGCTGAAATGTAACTATTTTTGCCATTTTTGTTGGTTGAATAGGACTGTCTGAAGGCTTTGCATACACAATTAAATGGTTTGAGCCATTTCATGTGTACTTATGTAACTCCGCAGCGCATTTTTGCATGTTTAGGTCTGAGCTATGGCTGGATGGCTACAACCACAATCTGCGTATCAGCCTGATATGATAATTGGTATAGCGCCAGTGCTTTTGCCAAGATGACTGTAGCAGAGCTGTGTAAGTAGCAGCAAGATGGTTTTATTCATGCTTGGTTGATTACTAGGTTCTTCAAGTTTCCACCTTCATTCTAAAGTTTCTTCTGTTTAGTGGACTAAAATGCCTTTTATTTTTGCAAGCTTCAAGTATCTTGCCTATCAATGTTATTAGACAATACTGTTAGACAAAGGACAGTTCAAAGATCCCTCCTTTGTGGGTGGGTTTTTGCCATAAATTGCCGCCTTAATCTAGTTTCATGTTTGCTTAACTTGCCTTTAGAGGATGACTTTTTTAGTATGTTATTTCAAAGAACAGAAACAGTTGCTGTTGGAAAGAAGTTAGATTTTGGTAAGGTGGATCACACTAAAGAAAGTCAATCAGAAGTTTTTCACAACTTTCTACTAAATTATGATGGCAGCATCTTAAAAGATGGCTTCTTAAAGTCGAAAGTTGTGAATTGTGTGTGAAAAGGTGTGTGCTATTACTTTGCTGCAGTAAATTTTTTCTTGTCATGGATTTTATTTTGGGCCTCTTTGATTTTGGGTTCGGGTAGCTTTTCCTTTTCGTCCTATAAACGTTTTCTTCGACCTTTATCCTGTTTTCCATATTGAGTTTATTGGTGACGTTAGCAAGCTCGAAAGTTTTTGCTTCGGACACGACATCTCGCAACGTTTTTTTCGTCCCATCACCTTTGATGTGTGTTTTAAGCAACTCGGTTCGAATGTCGCTGTTACAAAGGCCAAAGATAAATTTATCTCGACACATTTCGTCATTAACCGCACCATACTCACGCAGGCTACCACAATGACGCACCTGTACTTCCCAGTCTTGTACGGTTTCGTTAGAATCTTGATTAAGATGCCAGAATTTAAACCGTTCAGTTAATACAGTACTGCCCACTGAGCCCGTGCAGTGCGTTCGCAGTCGCTCCATCTAAACCCAGGGCTTATTTTTGTCTTCATCAGTGATCTGGGGTCCGATTGTGTATCGGATGACCTTTAAGACTTCATCCGGCATCGCTGACCGAAGGACAGTTATTTCAAGGATTGGTCTTTTATGGTGAGCCTCTCGCTCAGTCTTCTCGTCCCTCTCGAGATCTCTATAATTTGACTGAATACAAAAGTCGTTGAACCTTAGCTCGAAGTTCCTAAAATTCTCTGCCATGTTACCTGACATTTTAAGTTCGGGTCTTTTAATTCCAGACATCTGTGTCTTGGGATCCCACCGCTGACACCAAGTTTGTAAGTGTAAAGCAACCACAAGAAAATTCGACATGCGCCACGTGGACTACTTCTAATCTGCCTTGGCCGTGCCGGCCCTCCCGTCATATATCCGTGCATAAAACTCACAACGTGTACCAACAAGTTAAGGCTTGTTTACAGTGTCTTCTAATTTTTTGTTCTGTGTCATCCAAACATTCATTGCATATATTTAATTGTGGTAATCAGGATTTTCTTTGGTTTTGTTGTTAAGCTGGCTCCCTGCAGGATTGTGCTTTTTCTGCTACGATACCTTTCTTAAGCCATTCTTAGGCTATTCGTTCCTAGCATTTCTTATCTTTCTCAATGTTTATCAGGATCTGGCCTTCAACTCGTTGTTGGTTATGAGTGTTCTTTGCATTGTAAACTCTGGCCCAATCCTTCTTTACTAACAAGCACTTCTACAAAAGGCTACAAGTAGACGTGGATCCCAATTTTCCATGAAATATGTCAATGGGACTGCTAAATGTTATGAAAAATAGTCTTGTAAAATTCACATGTTCGACTGTAAGTTCACGACCTCCTCATCGCTTCATAAGAAAATGACAAAGTTTTCCTGATGGTTAGCTAAGTCTTCAATCCAATTGTGTGCCTTTATAACTTTAATTTTAGAATCCTGCAAATAGTTGGACTTTGTCCTATTCGATGACCTATGTCGTTCCAGTTTTCTCCCAACTCTTAGCGCGAACATCGTTTTTACTGGTGGAGAGCTTCATTCCTTTGTTTTTTTGCAAGTGAATGACGACTTTAGATCTTCCGTCTAACAGCCTGCTTCGGCCTGGCCGATCCTTTGCACAGAATAACGCCCCGTCGCGACAGAAAAAGTCCCGCTGAAGCGACAGCAAGTCTTCACTTGCGGAATGGTAAGACTTGGGCTGGCCAACCAGAGTTAATATTTTGCCGAACCTCGTCCCTGTCGAGTCTGCTTCTTACGGAGGCGGCCGATCTGTCAATGAAGGTCTTACGCGAAAAGATCCTGCGCTCGTCTGGTTGTGGCATGGATAGACTCAGAGTCCACCTTTGGCAGCATGAAGACGCCGGAATTTGTCCGTTTCGACCACTTATGCCCTTCCAGTTTTCTCCCAACTCTTGATGGAGCGCGAACAACGTCCTCGGCAATCCTGTTCCACTTGATGTCGTGACCTTGGCGAAGCACGGACGCCCTAAGCCTATCCACCGCCTTTGGCAAGTGGAAGAAGTGGACGTGGTCTTTACACTGCACCAGTCGCGTGTACGCTTTGGAAACCAACTTCACCCTTCGTTCCATGAGACGACGACCAATCTCCTTCCCATTCGGCCCCAGTTCATCGTCAAGTACCATCAGCTTCCTTTTGTCTCGGGCCGACAACTTCATCGAATTTCCTAAAATTCAGAAATAAATAAGAGACAAAGTTTTCCTCGTGGTTAGCTAAGTCTTGAAGCCAATTGTGTGCCTTTCTAACCTTAATAGTAAATTCTGGTAATGTAGTCGACCCGAAAGTAGTGTAAATTGGAGGCATAAAACAAAGAAGTCGAAGGAAACCGTGCGCTCGTACATGATTCTCCTGTAGTTTCGAAGGTGATTCCAGGTTATAAGCGTGGCCATAGTGACTGACACTTGCAGTAACTATGGCCCATCTAGCTTCTCTTCAACATAAGTAAGAAATTCGAAAAATCTATGCATAATAGACTGTAATCCACACATGATACATTCGATGTTATTAATAATATGCAATTGGGCTTTCGTAAAAATCACTCAGCAAACCACACTCTTATCGGTTAGTTGAGAGACTTAAAGCTGGTCTTGATATATTTTTTTGTGGAATATATATTAATCTACAAGAATCTTTTGATGCAGTCTATAATAATATTCGTCTGCAAAAACGTAGTCATGTGGGATAAAAGCTACAGCAAACGACTGGTTTTGGCCTTACCTTACCAAGCGCAAACAAATTCGTCCCTTAAAAAGAGTATTTCTGTTGTTATGGAAATCACATATGGAGTCCCGCAGGATCTGTCCTTGGTCTTTTATATAAATAATTTTAGCAACTGCCTCACTAATTTGGTTGCGCAGCATTTCGCAGACAATACTAATATTTTACTGGGCCGCTCTTCATTAAGATGCATTCAGAAATTATTATCTTTTGAATCATTAAATATCTTTGACATTTTCAAAGCCACCTGTGTTACGGATGCCTTGACAACGGGTCCATAGCAACAGCGCTGGGTGAAAGCAAACAAGTTGGTCAAGTCGTCGCACTGATGGCGCGAAGCCATTGTCAAAAGCGGGATGCGGTGCTTGGTCACACAACGAGTCGCTTTTGATTTGTAAAGAGGTATAGTTTAGTTCAGCTCGTTGGGCCGACGATTTCAATGCCATTACCTTTATCCTGGTCGTTTATTTTATTCCTTATAGAATGCAAAGTATACTGAATATATTTTAAATTAGTAAAGCTAACTATTAATGAAATCCAGGGCTGCTGTATCTGAGGTTTGCTTCTATGATAAAGATTTGTAGCTTTTTGGTGAAGCAGTGGCGGACGCTGGCTATCAACTCGCTCATTTCTCCTGTTAGCGAGATTAAGTTGTGCGTACTAAGCTTGGGCGGTTTTCGCCCGACGGTCAGAACAAACGAAACGTTAAAACGAACGGTCGAGCCCGAAAAAAAAAACGCCCAATCTTAGTGTGTGTATCTTATTGAAACAGATGAGGATGTAGCACCGTAGAGGGTAAAATACTAGATGCCTTTGGCGAGCGTAAGTGCGTTTTTCAAAACTAAGCTGCTTAATTGGACTTAATATTGTATTACTGTTTCTTGCTTTGTCAGAGATTAAATATGAATATCTTCATTGAAACAAACGCCCTTAAGTGTACTTCACAAGAATCACTTTTTTGGTTGTGTGAATAGTGCAAATATTTGCGTACAAATGAAATAATCGTTAACATAAGTGTATAAGTATAAGTGTGTAAGTGTATAAGTTTAATCTCTTTTGCTATCCCCTTAGTGATTTGTCTTAGCTGGTTGGGACCTGGTTGGCACTTGTTGTTTATTGGTAAGCAATTGAAACTGCGTGCGTTGATATGGAGCACAATCGCTGCGTATTTAAAGGATTTGTTCTTGAATATTTCTTTCATAATTTCCTGAAGATGACTATGGTTAGTTGAAACATGTTGAAATTCAAAAGCATTGTGGTTTTTCTGCGTATATGCGCAAGTCTTGTATTTCAACAATCGTTTGGAAGTGTGTAAGTGTAAGTGTAGTATAAATGGATAAGTATAAGTGTGTAAGTATAAGTGTGTAAGTATAAGTGTAGTTATAAGAGTTATATAAAATATATTATATAATATAAGATTTATTTTATAATGTAAGAGTTATATAACTTTGATGTAGAAGCAAAAGTCAGTCTACATCAAAATCTTATAACTCTTATATTATATAATAAATCATATATTATGTAATATATCTTATATAAAGATCTCGCATTAAGATCTCACATTAAGATCTCACATATAAAGATCTCTCATAAAAATATCTCACATCCTCAAGCTTATTCTAGTTATGAGACCGTGGCATCAACACATTGAAAGTGTTGAAACGTTTGTGACAAGATCTGAAGTAAGTTCACTTTTTTTATCTTGCTTTTGGCGCATCACCAGTATCAGCTATTTCAATTATAATCAACTAGTTGACTTTATAAGCTTTGGAGATCTTACTGTACATATGAATGGCCTTTCTACAGACCAAAACCCAACTGCTCCTTAACTTTGTTGCTTGTCTAACCTTAGTTTTTCTTCGTATGTTGTGACTATGTGTAAGAATAGTTACATCCTTTACTCCTTGGGTTTTGCAACTTGCTGGGCTTGCAAGCTTCAGCCTTAGCCTTTTTGTTTGCTACTCTTTGTGGCATTGTAAACGTTTGTTGGAACTTAAGTAATTAGTTTTTTCTATTCTCTTATGACGTGTGAAAGGGTATTTATGCATTCATAGAGTAATTTGTTTGCTTTACGTGCTGTAAACCTTGAGCCTGTATCATTAACGTGATAAAATGAAACGTGATAAATTGATATGGCAAAAAATTGCAAACATGTTATCTGTATGTTGGATGTTTTGTTGATCTCTAAACTTGGATCTTTTATCATAAACAAAGCTCTGTATCATATATTGCAGAATTGTGTATCAAATGTTTAATAAATTTACATTTAAATTACAAACATATGTTATCTGTATGTTCGATGTTTTTATTACAGCTCCCTTAACTCTAATGCATAGCTCCAGCCATTCTCCTCTACCGATAATGGCCTCTCCTTCTTGGCATATGTATAGTTCCAACATAAAAGCGATGTGTTTCTTCAACTCTACCACTGATTGTTAGCTTATTCATGATCAGCTTTAAAAGCTTTCAGATTAGGACAAGCCAAGACGATACTATCAGCCACAATTCTTAAACTGTTACAAAGTGTGTTTCTCTTATTTTTGATTAAGCTACTACTATCTACACGGGAAGCCTCCAGCTGAACACCACTGGATACGTTGATGTGTTCATCTTCTTGAATGACTCCAACTTTGCCTCTAACTCACACACTCATTACTATCATCTAAATTAGAATATAATGAACTGTTCAAAGTTCTTTGTTGGACTATGCATGAAAATGCAAAGGTATTTGTAGTTATTTGGTAAATAGCTCCTGCTAATGCCTGATGTATTAGATAGGATGCACACATTTTCTAGATGCCAAGCAACAAACGTAACTACGTACTGAGAGATTGATTACCAATGCATATTTACTATAAGAAAATTAAGTTACGTACTTCCAATAAAATTTTGAATTGTGTGCCTGAATGAAACTCAAGAACAAAAAAAACGTACAAAACAATGTACCAAAGCGAAGCAGCAGTATATGTGTTGGTGAGTGAACGAGGCAGAAACATCATAACTTAAGGAAAGGAGATTTTCCCTGCTTCGCCAAACTTTGTACAGAGAGATTAGCTATCCTATATCATATGGTGTAATTCGCTTCATTACATAATTGGCTTTCATTGATTTGCAAGGTTGTTTGTCATGTATGATCCCTGAGCCATATAAGGGTTTCTTTGAATTTCTTTGTGGTGCTAACTGTCTAGGCTTTTCTCCTCTCTGAAAGTAAACGTTAACCGTGTGTGGTTGTGGTTCTTGTATTCATTGAACTATCTAGCATTGTTTCGCCTTTTGTTACCATTTATTCTTGGTTTTCTGGGTGTATGACTTGCCGTTATTGCGTTCTTGTTTATTACGGTTATTTTTCATTAATTGCCTTCGTGTGCGTTTATTTTCGGTGGCCTATTTGATTTATACTGCGTTCTTTTTGTATAGTCTACCAGCTATCTTTTTACTTTTTACTTCTTATGCACATGACAGGTGCACTATTTAGCATTCAATTATATCTGGAACAAGTACGTACTGCTATTGCAATGTATAGCCCTTTGGATCGGGCTTGCCAAGTCCATGGTCAAAGTTGATTAACGGAGTTTTGCTTCATAGTTCTTTCCTGTCGTAACTTACTACTGACAACCCTAGTGATCAATCCTCTGAGGAAGTAACGATTTTGTTGGTCGTGCTGTCATTCTTGCAGCGTATAGTCACCTTTTGGAAGCTTTTGCTTTCAACCCAATGGTAGTTGGTGATGAGCAATGAAATGCTTTGGTGACTGTTCGTAGTGATGGGCAAGGATACGGCTTTCATGATTTACCTCCTTCCATTCAACGAGGATTTTCAGATGGGTTTCTGGATGTAACGACCAAAATGAGTAGTTTTCCGTTTTTACAGGTTGGTGTGGTTTATTCCTTAAGAGTTTTTTGGTTTGCCTGTTCTGATATGCTTTAATGCTTATCGTTTGTGTGGTTGTATTTCTTGTAGTAAATTTTGCTTTAAGATTTCTTGAGAGCTTCTGTGGAATCTGTTCAAGTTTTTATGATTGATTGCAATCAATGGCTACTGTAATTGCAGACGATTAAGGTCGTTAGGACAATTTCTTTTCTGCCTTGCAAAATAGTGCGTTCATGTTTCGGAATGGCCATCGTCTTATTTTTGCTTCTGTAAATTGTATTACGCGTTTGCCTTTTACATGGTGACGGGGTTAGTAAGTGTCTTGTTATGCGGAAGCTGAGGGGAGAATTCTGGGGAGGTGGATGGAAAATGGATCAAGGAAAGTTTGATGTACATGTTTATTGGCAAATAGGTGGCAGTCATATTTGCAAGGTTTTAATGATCGGATACTTCCTTTTTTAAGGAGAAATTTTATTTTGCTGTTAGGTAGTTAATCCTAAGTTCTAGTAGCTGTGCTGGATAATTATTGGTAAGCTTGGGTATGTCATTGTCGGCTTTTTTGCTGGCCTAAAAATTTTTAGCTAATTGTGACACTTATTCCTGGCACGGTGCTTCCGTGCAAGAATCTTTATTTGAACCTTTGATTTTCTCTCAATTAGTAAGTGGCTTGATTCCTTTATTGTTTTTTTAAACATCGTCACTGGAATTGAAGCATAGTGCATAGCCTCGAGATGTTATTTATTTTGATCTACGGCCTGGGAGGCTTTACGCCATTGCACTGATACTCATCAGTCTTGTCATTTCGCACTCATGATCGCCTCTAGATCAGCCGATTGTTCTATTCTAGCATGTTTGACTGTTTCACAGGTTTCGCCTGATCGACTCGTTCCTTATTCGCTTTGGATCTCGACTTCTTTTTTGGCTTTACCACTTGCTTAGCGTATAGTAGAAATTATCTTTACAGCTCGAGAACCGAGGTAGTTTCCAACCAAGTATCAGGGTCCGCCTTGGAATATTTGGTATAGTCATTGATGTCTCGGAATTTATCCTGCTCGGTCGTCTGAATCCTTTCTGCGAGGCTACTTCTCGGATTGGTCGCACGTTCTTTATGATTTCCCTCAGGCACTCTATCGCATGGTTTGGGTGTGCTACTATCTTTCTTATATATGTATTGAACACTTACTGCTTGGAGTATGTCTTGGGTACGCCCCAGCTGTCGCTATTTTAAGTAGTGCGGCAAGAGAGCAGTGTCTGGACCTCTTGATTGAGTTTTCCAACTTGCCCGTTTGCCTCCAGATGATACTCACACTCCGCTAGAAAACGCGTCGCATTTTTTTCCTAGTTAAAGCCTTAAGTTGTTTGAATGTTGTGCTCATCTGTACGTGCTCGCAATACATGAGCTGGCATTCCTGGTTGGCCTGAGCAACGCTGGGCGGCACTCATTCTCCACAGATGTTGCGTACGGACATACGAAGGCAAGACTGGCCAGAGGCATTTGTTATATCCAAACTTTTTTTTTTATAGCGGCAGTGCGTTCGAACTTTGGTTTTTGTAGCTAATTAGTGTAAATCTTTGGGCGGCACTGAAAGACCTCGCTAGTGTATGCAACATTGCCCGGGTTACAACACCGCCATCATGCGATTGTTTCGCCTTCAATCAAGATAGACCTGGTTCTTCCAATCACCTCGGTAAGGGCTTTGCGCGAGCTCAAGTTTTTGACAGGTTATGCGTATAGCGCGTCGGTATCGACTCCTCTGACGCTCACAACCCGTCCAAATGACTTCGCGCTAAGCATTCTCCATATACCCTATATAAGTCACCATTTACACTAGCGATAGTGCGTCACGCGCCGGCGAATTTGATCAGCTAGACGATCAAAGCTGACAGTCTTTGCCCTCAAAGTCTGTTTTCTGTCATGTCGAGTTTTCGTGCGATCCCATCCGCTCAAGCGACATCTCGGCTGATTATAACAGAAGTCATTTCAGACGAGTTTTGGATATTTTTCAAATATTTTCGATCGTTTTTTGGTATCCTTTAAGATGTCTATGTATAGGCGTCTGTAAGACCTTTCAAAAGGACTTATTAGGACGTTTAAACAGCTAAAAAAAATGGCGTTCTTTAGATATCTCAGAAAGACGTTATAATGGCATCTTCAATAACGGGTCTTAAAAAGGTCAAGAATAATTCATTTGAATTGCATTGTAAAATCTAAAATGATAGGTTTATGATTTTCTCTGGATTTGTATGTCTCTAGGACCCAAGTATTGCTTTTTTTAGATAAATTTTCATGTGATTTTGAAGCATTTATTACGCATACCCATCGTCGTTGAGTGCGAGTTTCGGATGCGCATTGAAAGTATCTTCTACACAGAGCCGAGTCAATCTTTTGAAAGTT
>QQSS02220354.1:0-10820 GCA_003687565.2 Craspedacusta sowerbii
GTATGTATGTATGTATGTATGTATGTATGTATGTATGTATGTATGTATGTATGTATGTATGTATGTATTTATGTAAGGAAATAAGACGGTAGTTAGAGCATAAGTACGTAGCACCAGACTTATAGACTGGAATGACCTTTGCTAACTTAAGACAGGATGGAAAACAGGCTTGCGAAATGAATGATTGATAATAAGAGATAGTGGGTGTGAAATCAAGGCCCCGGCCTTTTTTAATGGTCGCGGAGGAATGCTGTTTGGCCCGGATGCTTTTGAAGTTTAGATGACGTCAATGATCTTGGATACTTCCTCTGCAGTAGGGTCAGCGAGAAACATACTGTTTATTACATTGCTTTTTAAGTAATAACTTAAGTCATGCCTTTCAGCTGGTATTTGGCTGTCGGGTTTCTTACCGAGATTCTTATCAATAAACATACAAACTCCACTGAGGAATAGGAATGGACGAAATACAAATACATTCGTATATTCGCACAACTTTCTTAAAACTAAAAACTGACATTGCATTCTTGAGATTCTTTTCTATTAAATTAGGAGTGCTGCTTAACTAGGATTAATTATAATATTCTATTGCCTCAAGGGTCCCTGGGCTGAGTTTACGCTCTAATGCTCCAATTGGCCTGCTAATGAGAGATGCTCCTTTTTGTCTCGCTTTAACGGTGTTACCCCCGTGACAGAAATTCAATAAATTTATCTAATTACTCCCTATATCAAATGTTTTGGGATCCATGTCGTCTCTAGGACGTTCTGCTTTTTAAAATCAAGTCGTTATTTTAAATTTAAGTTGCTGTTCAGAAATTCAAGGATCGACAAAAAGGCGAAATTTGTGCCTTCTTATTTTGACAAGGTAAAGAAAGCTCCATGGAATTGAGATGCCCGATTTGTTAGCCTCTAACTGGCGCTCATTCATTGTATTAGTCACGTGACTTCATTTCATGTGGGGGGTACTACTTGTCAGTCGGCGAGCGAATCGACACATGGCAATAAGTGTTTATTAATTCACTTGGCTTCAAGAAAAACTCATCCAATTTTTATTTTAGAAATTATTCTTTTTGAGTTTTTTTAAATTTTGATTGCTAAGACAAGGTAAATTTTGCTAAATTGTCTTTACACGTTACCCCCGGTTTTTCAAAGTTAATTTCTTTGAACATTCCTTGTTAGGTCTTGTTTAGTGGTGTGGAAATGTTGCTCGCTGCGCTCATGGACGTGAAAATGGAAAATTGTTTTCGCTCGTAAAATGGATGATCGGGTTTTGAAAAATTATTTCACTTACTAGGATGAGAAGTTCTAAGGTAAGTTTTCAGAGTTATAATTTATGTTAGTAGTACTTTATATTTATTGCTGTTGCTTGACTGAATTGGAGTTGTGTTTTTATTCCGCTTATTTAAGATGAGCCTAAAATGATTTTCATGATCTGTTATGTATTAATTTAGGAACTTGTCCTTTTTGTGGCCTGAATTTTTGAAATATGCAAATTTTCTTAATAAATTTGGAGAGGAAAGAACGTATGCATTTTTTAATAAGCTTACTTTGGCGATTTTAAAATCTCCTTGTTTTTTCGTTAGGTTGTTGGGAAGCCATTAGGACAGCATGGAGCAAACGTTTATCATAGAGAATTCCACGTCGCAATGGAGGGATTCGTCAAAAGATATAGATTAGGAGAGTTTTATTTGGTTAGGAAGTCAAAGGGCTACCCTGTAGCAGTGGCAGAATTCCAGCTAATTTGGAAAAATGCGAAAACGGACGAAGTGTCGGCATCCGTGAAGTTGTACGTGCGACCAGAAAATTCTCCGACTGGAAGAACAGAGATCCACGGGAAGGTTTGTAATTGAAAATGTTTTTTGAAAAATTGACAAAAATTTGTGTTGTTTGAAAGTATTGATTTTTGGACATTTGTCTGTTGAACATGCCTTAATTCACCGCGTAAAATCTTTCGGCACTGAAAGGGATCTTGATGTTTAATTATGTTTTCTTAGTTGCATTTGTGCTTCTTTCTTTAAAATAAGTTAATGCGTGAGTCCCGTGATTAAAGCTTATCTTTTAGGGGTGCTATTTATGCTATTTTGGCCGGTTTCTCTCCCTCAAGCCAAACCTCTTTAGTAAATCTTTGCAAACTTTTAGGACCTACTAGTTAAGCATCAAAGTCAGTGAAATTTTTAAGTTTTTTTTCTTTCGAATAGGCTTCCTTTCTATCATTTATCTTTGTGCAACTAGACTAATGCGAAAAATAAAATGTTAAAAATGGCGTTCTGTTCGGCTTGCTTGCGGTACGGTGCTGCGTTTTACCCCCGTTTAATCTCGAATTTGAATAAATTTGAGATTTTTTTTCAGCTGTCTCCCTGGCGTGCGAATTTTCTGCTTGACTCTGTTTTTATTATCGCTATGCTTCATTTACTGCCACTTGCCAGGGGGTAGCGCTTAGTCAACACTCGCTGGCATGTTGGCCGTCAAAGTTTCCTCTTAGCCACTCGCTCTGTAGTTGGTCCCCTTAAGTTTCTTTTAGTTATTTTTTTGTTCGCGTTTGTTTAGGAATTTGAGTTGATTGTTTAAAATTATTAGCATGCTTTGATAAGAGAAAAGTCAAATGCTTGCAGCCAAGTTGGCCTGTGGTAAATTCTGACAGCTGTAAAAATACTTTTGATCCATGTTCATGCTCCTTTGTCCGTATCAACTCATCCGCGACGAATCTCAATTTGACAGTGCATCTAGGAAGCATATGTATATATCTCCTGCACTATATATGTATATATATATGTGTGTGTGTGTGTGTTTGTGTGTGTGTGTGTGTATGTGTGTGTGTGTGTGTGCATGTGTGTTTGACTGCGTGTCTGTGTGTGTGTGTTTTATTATAGGCTAGAAAGTTTCATGTAAATGGGTTGCCAATTTTATCACAAATCTTATTGCTATGCCACTGCATCCCATTGGTGCGTTTAATGCTCATGCCATGGTTTGAAAAAGTAGGATAGCATAAATTGTCATTCTTAGTCTCCTATATGTGTCTGAAGTTATCGTTTAGTATTATAGAAAAGCTATTGGGAAAAGTTCTGACGTATAGTTTTTTGCAGTTGGGGACATACATCATCTACGCCATAGCTTTAATGTTTCTGTTTTTATGTTTTTTTTTAAAACCTTTAATGTTGCTAGGAAGGATTCTCTTTGTGTTGTAAGGAGTTACGTGAAATCCTGAATGTAATTTAAGAAGTGAAGTGAATTAATTTGGTGACTAATAGAGGCACTTAAGTTTTGCCAAATGCTAATTTTTTTTATACACTCAGTCTTCATTTGTCTATAACAGAATTGTGAATGCATCATGGTGCATTTGCATTTGTTGCTTGATAGTTTACTTTAGTCTCACTTAATCCTTAATCGTTAACACGTCTTGGCCAATTTCTTACCTTTTTATGATTGCTGCTACAGCCTGGCTGGAATCTGGCTAGCAGCTTATTTATGTGGATTTTGGATTATCTTCAATAAGCATTTACTGCTTTGTTTTACTAGGATGAGTTATTGGAAGCAACTCGCCAATTTGCAATTCGTGGCTCTGACTTTCCAGATTGGGAATGCTCGCTTGACTGCTGGTATGCAGGATCAGGGGAATTAGTTTACAAGGATGTATCACCTGACCTGGTGCAAAGATGCTTGGCACCTACGACAAGCCCAAGTGATTCTGGGGGAGGCATTAAAACCCTTGGTGATACCACAAAGTCTTGTGCTGAAATGGAGGATTGTCATGGTAGCTGCACCACTTTGAGTAATTTGTCTTGTCGTAGTGAAGAGGAAAAATGTGCCAATACACAACTAAATGCTCAAGCAAATAGTTCTAACATAGCTGTAGACAATCTGATGACTGTGTCTCAGGAATGTGATAAGTTTATTTGTGATGGGCAGAATCATTGTGATGAGATCAGGAGTGACTGTAACAAGTATGAGGACTCCGAGTGGAGTTCAAGTGATATTGGAAGTCATAGTTGTGTGACTGTTGTTAGCTTCTCCAAGTATTGCCGCTATATGGCCTGTGTCAAGTTGATGCAGTTGGGTGTGTACATGCCGAGACCTGTCCTGCTCATGCGAGGTGGCATTGATACTGGAAACTTTAAGACATTGGTTTTGTTTTCAAGATGGCAAACATCACTTAGAGACATTGATGAGTTTACTCTGCTTGCTGAAGTGAAGCGTAAGTTATGAAGCCATGAATGACTGAAGTACTTACTTGAGCTGCTCATGTCAGTGATTCTTTTCCAAAATAGTTTTTGGAAGTGCTTCTTTTAAGCCAAGTTCATAGCTGTTTTTTATTTATTTTTTTTTTCGTGTTAAGTGAACTGCAGCAATTATGTTGTAAGCCCTGCTTCCCTTCCCATTGGTCTTGTGTTAGATGCATTTTACTGTCATTTTCCATTGGGTGCTTTATTTGTGTAGCTCCCATTTTTTCCGGAAGACCACGTAAGAGAAAGGTTTCAGCCATTCTGGACCCCCAATTGAAGAAACAGTTTCGCCATGCTTTTGATGGTGCTGTACGAAAAATGGCTTATCAGAGGAAATGGAAGGCCCTTAAAGAACTGGGCCTGTTGAATGGTGAAGATAATTGCAGGAAAGACGCTGTAAGAATTTGTTTAACTGTTATCTTATTTTAATATTGCTCGGTTTGTTGCGTTTCCCAGTTAATGCATTCATTAATTATGTTTGTTAATGCAATATCTTATGGCGGTGTACAGTAATGCTGCTGTGTGAAAGAAAGCACGCTGGCAAAGTATTGCTGCTCATTGCAATCAACCCACATGTGAAGTTTGCACCCTGAAAATAAGTAGCTGGTGTTTTTGCTTGCATGATGCATCATTTAAATATGTCCTTTTGTAGTCTATGTTAAATGGCATGCAAAAAAAAAAAACGTTCTTGTAATGAAATGACTTAAGATGCAACCATGACTTCTATGCAAGCTTTGGAAATCGATGGCTTGATGCATTTTTTTGGTTGGCATCTATTTATGTTTGCTTTGCAGTATCCTCAGAGTCAGCAAGCATTTGTTGCAGAGCTTTTCCATGTCATGCAGGAGCTTGGTTGCCCTATAAAGAGAGTGCCTCGCATAGGAGCTAAAAAAGGCAAGTTTTTAGCCTGTTTCTATTCATAAATGCTCTTTTTATGCTGATTACCATCAGGTCTTGCTCATGGTTGGTTTCTGTTCAGAGTTAACCGGTTTTCAACCCATTGTCTTCATTGTGTATACTGGTCTTGAGCATGATATTGCTGGTATAATTGCGTGTTATTGCTGTGGACTCCTAATTTTGTGTCTCTCTGTTTTCTTTTCTAGTATATCCATATGTTGTTTATGTATATTATGTATGTATATATATATATATGTATATATATATATATATATATATATATATATATATATGTATATATATGTACCTATATGTATGTATGTATTGTGTTTACAAATTTGTACATACATATATGTATGTATACATATGTATGTATATGTATATGTGTATATATAGTATGTATGTACGTATGTGTGTATGTATATACGTAGGCGCTAATGTATTATATATGAAATATCGTATATGGTATATGGTACGGTATACTTGCAGCAAAATTGGCACCAGCAATTATAAAGGATTCAAGAATATTAATTGAAATATTTTTGTCCTGGAAGAACTCAGTGTCAGTGTATACTGAGTGTATGCTGTGTATGTATAACAGTGTATGCCGAAGAAGCTACATGCAGCTTCTTCGGTTTTCAACTATTCTGATTGCTCTATTTTCTCTATTCTTGGGTCTTGATAGCCTCAGCACACGCGCACAATAATTCTCAAATAAGTCCTTGTGCACGAAAATGGGTTGGCCAAAGTACATTAATTCGATACAAAGCTTATATTTACAGGAATATTTCATTGGGATTCAGGCCTGACTTGCGTGAAAATATACTTCCTTAGGTCTCTAATGAAATATTGGAAAATGAAAGTAAAATTTCTTTATTGTGAATACCCATAGAGAGCCACGACGAGGCAGTTGTAGTATGATGTAAGTTTTTGGTTAAGGATAGGAAGCTCCAGTAACAGTAAGTGTTTTTGTTAATGCAGACGGGGGTCTAGGTATTGAGAGTTTTTGTTCACATAAAGACGAGCAGAGATTTGTTGGAGGAATACACAGCCACACGCATACACACACACGCGCACACACACACAGTATTGTGTGTGTAAAATTCTACTTGTATATGAAAGGAATATGTATTAAGCTTGGAGCAGCATGGCATCCAGTCTATTTCTCTCTGATAGCCGAGATTTGTGCCATTTAGCTTAAATTTTATGTTATTTCAGTATTGGCTGTGTTTATGGCATTGGCCAGCTGTCGATGGAAAAGAGCCGTTGAATAAAAAAAGTTACCTACTCAAGTTCATGTGCTCTCCTTGGCTCTTAAAAGACATTCTTTTGCATGCCAACCTGGTGTTAATAATAGGTAGAATAAAATAAGTCAGAGAAGTGAAATCAGATTTCCTTCACTTTTTATAAGTAGAATTACATGTTTTTTTAGTTGGTAGAAATTCTCTTTCAATCAAGGGTGTACACGGTAAAATCCTTCATTTCAAAGCTTGTTTACAGAAAAGTTTTTCATAGAGACGGTCTTGTTTGGGTAAGTTTGATGGTTTGATGGTTTGTGGTTCTTGTTGTTATTGTTGTTGTTGTTGTTGTTGTTGAGGTGCCATTAGTAGGCGAGGCCATGCTTTAGCCTGAGCTGTGTTGCGTGTTGGGTTACCAGACGAGTTTTTTCAAGAGCGAGGATGTGTCTTATGGGCTTTTATGTCCTTTGATGACCGTGCTGGTCTTCATTTCTTATTTATTGGGGTGTTCAGCGATGGGTCAAAATCTCAATCGAATGGATGTCTTACGGGATATTTTTTGGATGAAGTTATGTTGAAGCAATGTCGAGGTTTGCGACCCGAGCATAAGCTTGTGTTGATGCATGCGTAGATTACTTGGGAAGCATCATTTCCCCAGCATTTATGGAAGAGCTATCTTTAAATCAACCAATAGATTATACTCGACGTTAACCCTTAAAGAAAAGTTGCCGTCAAATCTTGTGTCTGGCGTAGCTTATAGGTATAAGTGCAGTGGATGCTATTCTGCTTACATTGGTAAAACAAAGCGCCACATGCATAGAAGATTTTCTGAACACTAAGGCCGCTCTCCACTTACTGGGAAGCTGGTCAAAGGTCAATGCAGCACGGCTGTTCGAGATCGCACACGGACTTGCAATCTGCTATAGCTTTTTTGGACTTTGTCATCCTTTCTAGGGACAGTAGCAGTTTTTTTTTTGAAATTAAGGAATGAATCTTTATTAAGAATGATTGTCCTAATTTGAATATCCAGGGGCAATCATATCCTTTGAAGCTATTTAACTAGTATTATATTATGTTATGTTTTTTGTTAAGTATGTTTATGCTTCTTGTTACTTTCTGTTCACAGGTTTTGTGTGTGTGTGTGTGTGTGTGTGTGTGTGTGTGTTTTGTTTGTGATTTGGTCCTTGGTTTTCTTTTATCAAATTTATGCATGTATTTAATCTATGCATTGTTTCTTTTAGTTGACCTTTACAAGTTATTTTCGCTTATTTTTTCCTTTGGTGGATATAATAGGGTAAGTCTAAGTCCTGTTTATTTTCACTGTGGCAGTTCATCTTTCTTTATAGTCCCTGTGACCGGCCTCACGGATACCCTCTTTGTGTTAATGCGCGTGCGCCTACTGTGCAAGTGATGCGCGGTTGGTTTTGGTAGTATGAGGAGCCAGCCCTGTGCGTTGATATTGGGCTGTAAAGCCTGTGTCGTGTTTAGGTGTCGGCTTATCGGCAATGGCGTCACGTTTACCGGACTCTTGACTTCCCGGTTGAGATGGGCGGCAATGGCGGCTATACTTTGAAGAAACATTATGAACGGTTTGTACTGGATCGGAGAATGTCCCCCACTGTTTTGTTGGGGTTGCGGGCTGCGGCTAATGTAGAGATTTTTAGCATGCGCGTTCGCTAGGCATGATGAGAGCAAGAGTTATTATTGCCGGATGCTTCGGCCTGATTGTGTTTTTGCGCCCTCCGTTAGTTGCTTATTTTTTTAATTTCGTGTTTGGACGTGTGGATCATTTAGCCTGTTGTTTGCTGAGGGTCAAGTCATCAAGGCTTGATTATGCCGGCTAATTAGTTTATCCGAAGTAGCAGAGGACGAGTTGTTGGATGTTGCGGGGTCATGACTAAGCTAGTGCATTTTGATGTCTGAAGCATCATATTGTGTTGCGGATTTCGCGGCTTACGATAGTTGACTATATGCGTGATATTCGTCTAGGGTGTGTGTCTGTGTGTGTGTGTGTGTGTGTGTGTGTGTGTGTGTGTGTGTGTGTGTGTGTGTGTGTGTGTGTAGGACGGCGTGTGTGTGTAGGACGGCGTGTGTATTTGTGTGTGTGTCCGCGTGTGTGACCTTCTGTAACTACTTTTCGCAATGTCACCAATCTCGAGTAACAAAGATGAGACACGTTTGCGTTTGTACCGTTGTAGGTTACTCTACCCGTACGAAAAGTTTGTCCGCGACAGAGCTAAAGGTGGCGCAGCTAAGCGATTGGGTAAACCCAGAAAGGATGTGTCAGCTGCACAAGAAAGATTTCTCGCGCCGAAGTCTCTTGCCATCGCCGACAGCTCATCAACAAATGCTGTCGGTGATCCATGCAGGCCGACAAGCATCGGTGATGGTCATGCTGACAAAAATTGTTGGTCCGCCGTCGAATCGACGTTGAGTCACTTGCGCCGAGGTCGCGAAAAGCCTCCCCCTGATCATTTCAACGGCGACGAGATCTATCAGAAGCGACGCGGTAGGCCTCCGAATTGGCTTCGCAGACGGCTCGCCATGGCACGAGACGCGTCTCTGATAGCGCAGTTGTCGGCCTCCAGCAGTCACACAACCTCAGATCATTTTTCCGGTCCCGACACGCAGTCGGATAAGGGAGCGTTGGGCGACGTGAGGCCAGAGCCCGGTACTGCCAAGTTCATCGTGGAGAAGAAGCGAGGCCGTCCGACGAACGAGCTGAAACAGAAGCTGGCCCGCGCCAGGGAGCTGTACAAAACTGTCGAAGTTCAACTGCCCACGACGCGCGACTCGCGCGTTCCCAAGTGGCTCCGCGCGTTCAGCGAGAAGAGCGACGCCGGGGGTGAGATCATCGTGAGGAAGAACAGAAAGAGGAAGCGGTGGAGACTCGACGGTGGGGATTTCCCCCGGCGTAGCCTCAGTGATGCAGACGAGCCTCCCACGATGAGTTCTGCGCCGAGGAATTTCTCGGACCTCGCTCCGGCGACAGGCCAAGGTCGCCATCTGGCTGACGATGATGCACCCATGTCCGAGTTAAAGGTTGCCACGTCGTCTCCAGACGCCGTGGGTGTCGCTTCAGGCGTTTGTCCAGCTGCTGCCGGTTTGTCGTCTCCATCAGGTGCTCCTGCTAAAAAGCGCATCGATGAGATCGGTCGCAGTCTTCTTAAGCGAGCTTCGCACGTCACCGAGCAACTTCCTTCGTCGTCTTGCGCCGCGGTGTTCGGCCATGACACGGAGCAGATCCGTGGTCAATCTTCCCCATTCCGCTCTGGCGAAGAAGCGTGGCGATATGGCCCATCCCATGAGATTCGCGAGGCTTCCCACCCCCCGATAGCGTACCATAGTTTGCTCGCTGCGAGCGACAGCCATATTCAGAACTCTGGTTGCCGGCAAAGGGCGTCGTCTTCATCCCTGAGTAGAACTCCTCCAGCTAGCATGGACGCTCGCTTGAACTCCCTCGCGTACCATGGCGCCTTCCCAGAGCGCAAATTCCACTCCTACAAGTTCATTGAGCACTACCCGCAAGATATCACTGCGGGTAGTAGTGGGTCCGGATATAGGAGAAGGTCCAATATCGCTCCGGACACCGGTCACATGAAAGCGGCAAATAGTTTAGCAGGACCATCCTCTCCTCGGGAGAACGTGTCTAATCGTGTTGGGCTCTATTACGTGCCTGTTAATCCGTCACATCATCCACAGCACGATGCTTATGATCACGCCATGTACGAGAGGCGACGGGACGTCAGCTACGTATTCCATGCGCCGCCAACGAGCTTGTTCGACGACGCTTACTACAGCAACGCTGTTGGGGAGCTTCCACCAAGGTTCGTCATTGCGCCAGACGTGCCGTTGAACTTTGCAGGCAGTGACCGGCGTGACGTATCGCCTCCGCGTCGTGGTGCTTCGTCTCGGGCTGCCCCCGAGGATTACATCCGCAGACACCCGCACGTATCAGTCGCCTACCGCCCGCTGCATGCCGCTCAGTCCGCACACTCACCTACGTGCAGTCGCTCAAGCGCCCTGTCTTTGTCGGCCGTCCAGTCGATGAGCTCCACTGGAGGTCGCTCGTCTGTCCCTTCCTTCGCCGACGACTACTACGCTAGTCGCTCGAGGTCCCGGCCGAGGAGCCCGTTGCACAACGGCTACCCCACGGACGCGTGGGTAGCAAGACACCCAGCCGGTCCTGACCAAGGGCCCGAGCGAAAGTTTGTTCACATTCCGCGCCAGGAACCGGTCTGCTCTACGCCGTGTAACATCTAGCTCGTTGCAGGAGCTCGCTCGAAGACTGGTCTCTTCCTTGGTCTCTTGTCGTTTTAGTGCGTTGACCGTGAACGCAGTTGTGTCTACCTTGCATTATTATTTGTATCTAGTCTTGCATTATTCATTTGAGAATGTATGCACTTTATGTACATATATGTGTGTGTGTATGTATATGTATATATATATAAATAATGGCAATCTTTTT
>QQSS02220365.1:0-10819 GCA_003687565.2 Craspedacusta sowerbii
GGGATTCCATAATAGAAGAATTTTATTACGAAGTACTAATACAGAACTTCTCTTACGATGTGTTCACTTCGAGAATACCACGACTATATAAAACTGAATACTATCCAATTGAACTAAGTAAATAAACCAAAACCTTTCGTTATAGAATATATTACATCTCAGTGGAACATATGGCAAACAAATATAGAAAAGGTGCAATTAACGGGAAGTGCTATCATAAGGTCTGCGTTTAAATTCTATGTGTTTATTAAATTCTATAGTGACCACAACAAAAAATGCAAACGTAAAACTTCAGCTAACGAAGATGTAAGCAAAAATACTACAATTCTATCCAAACCTCTAAAATAGTTATCTAAGCTTGCACCTTGAAATTTAATTCCACTGGTACGATTACGTTCATTTGGTCTCGATGACAACTTACTGTTCCAATCTTCACATCTTCAAGAGCGACGAATTGCTTTCAACTTTTGAGATACGATTTTAACAAACTTAAAGAAACAACACGAACTCCATGCATTTTTAGTCGCTTTAAAAAAAATGACTTGGTTTACCATATCGAATTCTGTTGGCAGATCCATAAATACTTCACAAGCTCAGTTAGCTATCGCATTGTTAGTCGAGAGGCGTTTATGGATCCCAAATTAAGGGGGGAAGACTGCGTTATACTTTTTGAGGAAATCTTTAAGAAGGACATTTATCGCTTTCTCAAAAACGTTTCTAATATTCAGTAATCGTGAAACAGGTCAGGACGTGCTGTGCGTTTCGACGATACTTGATTTGTAAACTGGCGTAATTTAAGCCCAATTTAGTATATCATAGTACATCATGGAAGATATCTTAGTTCAAAGATTTATTGATGATTAATGAAACTGGATCGGAGACAATTGTCGAACTAAGTTTGAACAAGTGGCTTGAAGTGCTATTAGGACAAGAAGCTCGAGACGTTTAGAGAGAGTTAATGACATTCATCACCTTAGTAGGGTCAGCTGGGGATTTTAAAGAAAGCTTTTAGTTTGCGGGACGAGCCATGCAATTTTTTAAAATTATTTGAAAATACTGATATTACTTTCCTGGTGACCACACTGATTAAGATGCAAAGTAGTCATTGAGAAAATTATCTAAGTTAATCGGAATATTAACCGCGCAATTGTTTGCCGTCAATTAATGTGAAGTACAATGTGAAGTAATCGGAGATTGCACATATCAACTTCTAGGTCATAGTGTTACATTAAATGTCAATAGTAGATTCGTATTTCTTAAGGGTTTGAGACCGTAGTGTTATTCAGCTGGGTTGCAGTAATAGAGGTTAGAAGTTAAGCGAGAATGTGAAACCACAACAGTGGGAGAGATCCTTCTGGTCCCGTATATAAGTCTGGTACCACGGAACTATGCAGTAATTATCAATCCATTTCCCTTTTATCATACCTAAGTAAAATTCTGGAGAAAGCGATGAACAGAAGGCTATATGAATATCTGGAGAAATCGAACTTTATCTACAAATTGCGATTCGGATTCAGAAATCAACATTCGGCAAATCACGCTTTAGTCAATTTAATTACCTGTGTTAGCATAAAATTACACGTTGGAGAGTATGCGTGTGGTCTGTTCTTGGACTTACAGAAAGCATTTGATTCTGTAAATAAAGCCATTCTACTAGGAAAACTGGCTGTTTATATCATTGGCGGTGTTTTCAATAAGTGGTTTGTGTCGTTTCTGCACGGTCGGAGACAATTTGTCACTATTAACAATAAGAATTCGGAGGTTAAGGATATGAACATTGGTGTGTCAATTTTAGGCCCACTACAATTTTTGATATACATAAATGATTTTCGACTTTGCCTCACATATGGCATTGCACAACATTTTGCGGACGATGCGATTATTTCGAATAGCAGTCAATCTATCAAAACGCTTACGGCGATAATTTCGCGTGACATTTCGCGTACACAAATTTACTGTTGGCTTCACGCCAACAAATTATCCTTAAAAGCTGCGAAAACTGAGGTTATACCGTTCCAACCAAAAAAATAAACTGGATTTTGTAAAAATGACATTTAAGATCAAAGCAACAAGAATATCACCCTCCAGAAAATTCAGGTATCTCGGTATTATTATAGACTCGCGATTTACACGAAGAGTCCACCTCACTGAATTATACAAAAAACTGTCACGGGCAAATGGCCTCCTCTCTAAAATACGCCATTACGTTGATAAGAACACTCTCGTATCGCTGTATCACAGTTTGCTTCATTCGCATATGACGTACGGCTGTCTTGCGTGGTGATCAGCACGCTAAACTGATATTAATCGAATAGCGAAGTTACAACATCAAGCCGTAAGAATTATGACTTTTTCTGATTTTAGGGACCCACATCTGTGTTCTTCTCGAAACTTGGTATCTTAAAGCTAGAAGACGAAATTAGTATCAATTTATGACTTTTTATGCATGACTCGCATAACAATAAGCTACCTGAAGCATTCAGCAATTTCTTTGTATGCTATTCTGCCCAAGGCAATTCTCGAATGAGTTCCATGCACAAACTGGCTTTACCAACACGACGTACGGAGCTGTATGGTAGTAATAACATTAAACTTAAAGGATCGTCCGCCTATAACCAACTTGTAGAGCTACATATTGACATAACTAAATCAAAAATCCCCTTCAAGAAGGAAGTCAAAACTCTACTTATGGCTGCATACGATTGATGTCCTAATTTTGATCGCACTGCACGACTCTTACGGCCACCTAATATTCATCGAGCGAATTAATACATGCGATCGTAGCTTTTCGTGTTGATCACGATCCCCTTCATTTATATTTATTTATCTGTTGCGTCGTTGCCTGAAAATGGTGGGTTATTTCGACTTAATTTCCGCTCTTATATTTATAGATTTTACGACATTCTTAGCTTATTTACATTGAGCTGCGATACAGACTTGATTGTAGTTGAGCATCAGCTGTGCAGAAATTTTCCCTGGTTGAGTCCCTCCGTGAAAGTACCATATTTCTCTCTAATGCTTTGCCATTCCGTCTGGGATTCCCTAATTCAGCTCTATTTTGTGTTTTGTCGTACCCAATTTCTATTTTTCCCTTCCCGGACATAACTGTGATACTATTTCGTCTTGCGTTTCCTTTATTTTCATACTGCTCTATCCGAGAATGTACAGTAATGTTCATAAGTTTTACGACGATGTGGCGTCTTCGACCTGGTTAGCCCTGGCTAGGAGGACGCCTTCTTCTCAAATGAATGCCTATATAACTATACTTCTTCTCCATCGACCTGCTTGTGGAGTTAGTTTAATATTTTATTAATTGTGGAGTTACTTCGTAATTTTCGATCGCGTTTATTGAGTAAGAAAATCTTGAGTCTTGAGTCTTGAGTCTGAAGACAAGACTGACATGTCCATTGGTAGTAGTAGATGATACTTCCTTAGAGTCAAATTAAAACAATTTGTATGAAGGTAACGTTTGCATGGGTAGCAGAAGATGTGAGATAGTTGAATGGGTATGAATCGCTTACATGTCTGAAATTTGGCATTGATAGCTTCCTTATTTTGCTAGTATGATGCTTGTTTCGAAGAACAATGAAATAACTGAAATTATTGAAATCAATTATTGTAATTGAAATCATTAGCTTTGATTGACAATTCCATCTTTCACTAGTAAGAACTACGAATAGTTGAGAGAAAAACAACAAAAGTCATCGAGCGATTTCGCCTCAGTTGTCTCCTCTTTGGAGGTAAACTTAATGTAGCCAAATTTCTCAGCTCTGTTGGGCTGGTGGTCTGTTCAGGTTAGTCTAATGGGCTGCGAGGTTGGGGTATCTTCTGTGGTCCTGGTGAAAACCTCAACCTTAACTGGACATTGACGTGCACTCGATAATGCTCTGGTGTAGCAAAACGTTAATATTTTCCAGACTCTTATCCAGTGGTCCCGCAGGTGTACACAAACCTGGCAACAATGTGAAAGTCTTGTGCTCTAGCGGACTCAACAGGAGTGGAACTTTCCTGTCTTCTCGTACGTCATGCGTGAGGCAGTGTCAGTGGAACCTTGAAATTAAGACTTCCATGTTTACAACGACTCCTCAAGAGCAGGGAACAATTAAGACGACGCTGTCGTAATGTAACATTCAACTCTTTTCTTTTACCTTCTTCGCCAAATATTGTATAAGCGTCTTTCCTGCGAGTTTAGCCTACGCCATGAAGCACCGAGCTAAAAAATTACATACTAACACAGTATTAAATACCATAATTTAGTTACTAGCATATGAATTCAAGGTTATGGAATTTCAGAAACTCGTTTAATGATACCAACTAAACAGACTATTACTTCGTAGACGCTTAGACTCTTACTCGCGCTGGTGGAACGGGCCTGTACAATCACAGTTCAATAATAAGTGAAACAAAACTTGGACCGGAAAAACATTATGTGTGTTTGCATTTACAAGCATCCAGACTCACATAAATGCATATAGCACTATATTTCTTCACTATTGAATTGCCTGTGGACTTAGTTCAATATATTATTAATGTTGGAGTTACTTCCCAGTTTTTGCTCGCATTTATTGACTAAATAAATCTTGAGTCCTGAGTCTTGAGTATTGTGTCCATTTCGTAGCAGAATTCAATAATGAATGCGTACTTAAAATCCTGCAGAACATAAACAAGTTAGATAAACTAGTAATTAAAACGCGTGACTTCATGACGCTTTCTTCACAAACTAGTGCTCAATAAGAACGAGAACCAAAGAAAAGCCCCACTATAATCGCTCTCATGAACAATGCAATGAACTCGGATTCTCAGAAAAATTATCTGCCCTAAACTGAAATATCTTATTTGGTAACGAAAATAATCCTGATAAATAAACTAAAATACTGAGATTTTGGAAATAAGGCTTTGTCTAAAAAAGTGACAAATTTTTAAACAGAAGCCTTGGAAGCTATTACAAACAAGATTCTTGAATCTATGAAAGTAAGAATGAAGTACTTAAAACAGTGAATACAAAGAAATAACCACCTGGAAAGATGCAAGCTTACGCGAAAACTTATCCGTCTACGATTGGCTCTGTGCATACCGATTATCGCTGAAAAATCTGATGCCATTCTGCTCAATCCTAAAAATAAAGCAACGTATGTGAACCTGAGCGTGAAACTGAAAAAATTAGCGAATATACATAATGTTTTATACCTGGATGTAATTGATCCTCAGCTGTCGTGGAAACGCTATCTCATCGATCTTGCCAAGAAAACTCGCTCGCGCAAGTGGGCTTTGATCTAGGATACGATATTATGTAGGTATTCAGACCGATTATTGTATTATAGCTTATTCCACCCCCAAATGAGTTATGGGTGTCTAAAGTTGAGGTATCTCTTTAACGAGCGAACGAAACCGAATATCTAAACTACAACAACGGGCCGTACGGACAGAGTACTCTGAATCAGCTATTCAAAAGCTATTCACCAATAATGATCACACGCTTTTATTGCTATGCATGGATTTTATAACTTGAACATGTGTATTTTTGTATTTGGTTAGTCTATTTGGAAGAACACTGTGTTGTGTTAAGTCTTTCACGAACTGATTGCGCAAAATGTTACCACTTGTTTAGACCAAACACAACAAGATGTAGAGCCGAGGCTTGGACTTATACTGCATGCTTCAGTATGCTCATTGTTGGTGCTAATTCATTTGGAAAATAGCTTCTTCAAAATAATCTAGAATTTTCAACGATGCTTGATAGGTCTTGAGAAATAGATCTGTAAACCAGGATTCCAGGTGACATCCTCAAACTGTCTCTTTCTTTACCAAATGTACATGCAATACTATATATCGTAACGAAAATGTTCGTTCGCCAGATTCATTGTCTGCAAATGAGACACGTATGATCAATGACTCGTTAAAACATGGAAAATTCTGAATCAGTTTTTAAACGATTTTATATCCGGTTATTTCGTCGAAATTTTTGTAAATTTATTTTTGAGAAAAAACAGCTAAGACTTAGTGCACGTGCTATCTCTAATCAACAAAGCTAACAGGCTAGGAAACAGGCTATTTAGTCTATTCAATTACAAGCACGTGGTAAATAACGAATACTTGGTTAGCACGGTTCATTCCCTATACAGCATTAGGGTAACAAAGTAAATGTTAACGTAATTTTTTCTAAGTATTTAACATTTGTGAATACATTTTCCTCAGGAAAAGTTAAAATGACTGATAAGAGTATTTTTCGTTTATTAAAGTCAAATGACCCTAAATATTCGTACTTTTCAAGTTTTTCCTATTTATTATTATTTTTTTTTAGTTTTTTATAGAGTCGGCATTGTTCAGTCTAACTGTTTGCATCACTACTCAGCTGCCGTGACAGACAGGGGAAGCATTGGTGTAATCAGTATTAAATAGCAGAACTTAATCCAACCTGCACCTGTTGTTTGACATTTTTGTCGACGGATTAATTCCAGATAATCCTTGATAACAAAGTCTACATTATTGATAATCCGGGGATAGTATAATCAAAGTTGGAAAGCGGGAAAATACCCGTAGCCGAAGGATCTTCAAAGTTTTTCTCGCGGTCATTTAATATTTGTGCATATTTCCCGCCTCCGCAGGTCGAACAGGGGATGCCCGAAAACGCATGGAGATGCACCTGCTCTAGAGTGTATCAAATCATATCTTGTCACCCGATCGTCACAGCGTAGAAAACGATGTTGTGGATTTCGATTGTGACATGAATTCTACTACCTGGAGAATATCTTTCTATTTCTGCATTCATTGTTCCCAAATAGAGCACATGTCTTTCCAGTATCTTGGGCCACGATTTTCTGCGCATTTGTTGCAATAAAGCTCAAAAGTTTGCATCGTCCGATCTGACAGAACTTTTTTTTGCTATTACCTTTTATAGTAGCTCGTAAGGTTTTTAGCCCACCATTGCAGCAGAGCCTGCAGTTTCAGTTTCCAACTTAGTTGCTGCATCTGAACCAGGGGCTACCTTTAACGAGTGCGTAATACTCTGCTCGTATTACCAAAGAAGCGGTTTCTTTGCATCTGGCATCATGAAGATCCTGCGCTATTTCATAGAGAGATCCGACGGTCATATAATTCACAGATGTGGAACCGATGTGATTCGTCACCGAGGAGATGTAATTTCTCCGACCGGGCATCAAGCATTGCCACCATGTACAGTGCACAGTGCATCTCTGAAATAACTTACTCACTTCATGATCTTTATGTTTGGTAGTTAAAGTCTTCCGGGAATGCTGATTTCTTAATTTGGATTGTCTTACTTGTACTCGCCCACTACCATTTATGCTAAACACCCCTATGCTGAAAGCAAGTCCTTAGTCACAGACCGTAAGTTATTCCTAACAAGTGAGTTTATTTTGGACAAACAAGCGACCTACTGCTCAGATCATTAAGCTTTCGATGCAAGTCAAATCAAAGCTTAGTCTTTGAGGCTTTGAGGGTCAGAACGATTTATTTCTAATAACAAGCAGCTTTGCAAACTTTCCACTAGTTCTGCGTATGACATAATGTTTCTTCATGAAGTTATTACCGATCGACATGATCTGCGCTATCAATACAGGTACGAATTTATTTTTCACTCAAGCGTTAAGAGAGCAGGGAACGCTCTTAGCCATATTTAGACTATTTAGGGGTTGATTTGACCTTGTATTCGAGCCTCCATGGGAGAGGTTCAGCCCCAACTCCGATTAGCCCTGCTCCTAGCTTGCAAGCAGGTTCTTGTTTTCCCTAATAACATCGTCTCCATTTCCTCGTGCAAAAAAGAATTTCCATTCTCCTCCAAGGCATCTATGTTTTTCCTGGGTCACACATACTGCCTTTAGCTCTAATGCGTGCAGATCAGATGCCAAGCGAAAAACGTAAAGCACGGCCTTGACTACACCTGAAAATGCTGTGTAAGCAAAACAAGGCCAGCGATGGTCTACGGCAACATAACCCTGCGCTTCAAGTTCATCTGAAATACTTAGACGACTCACTCAGATATTGGACACTTGAACCTGGATTACAATTTCAATAGCACGAGCCAGCTCATTTTTTATTGAAGTAAGTCCGATCGGGTATATATTGTTCTATTGATTTTTTATTCATTGAGTACGTGATACAGTGTGAATAAGATTGGATAAGCTTGAACGCAGATGCGAAGATTCAACCGCGTGCATATCTCTGACGTACTGTTACACCACTGCATGGGTTGGTAAGCGTAACTCAATTAGCTTGTTAAAAAAAAAATTTGTGATTATGAATTATTTTATTGCAAGTTACATATCGTCAGACTTCTAAATCCTGAAGATGCCCTAGAGTTATAGGCTCATTTTATGCTTTGGTCACTCATAATTAACGCTACTGGCCAAGAAGGCCAATGCCAGCTTAACACCAAGTTTAGGACAAATGTTTTATCAGACAACCCAAGCTTTTGTGCGCAAAAATGTCTCTATCGGAAGTTTCTCTTGTTCAATTTCTGATGTTGAAGGTTTGGCTTTCTTTCTTGTTTCTTAAGCCGGTGCTCTAGGCTGTCTCAGGTAGGTTTTTGTTGTTGTTGTTGTTGAAGGTCTATTCGAAAATTTTCATGGCTACTTCCACGAGTCATGGGAGACAAGCCGCTTGCGCTTTTCATTCTTTGTCTGCAACACTATAAACTTGCTACTAAAATAAGTCTGAATGGTTCGTTCAAGGGCGACAGAGAAATCTGAACTCCATAATATGACTCTCTTGTTGAACATCATTTCCTTCAATAATGCCCTTCGTCATGAACCTTTATGTGGTACATACGTAATGTAATGTCTCATGAACCCCCGTTCCAGTGCTAAGGTAACAGTAAGTCAATACGAACTAGACTACATACGAGAACATTTTCACCCGGTACGTATTGACTCTGCTCGCAAAATCAGGCAGGAGGGTCGACGTAGAAAATAGACCTCCACAAGCAAACTCCTTAGATAGAAAAGGATGAATGCTTTCTAGACGAAAATGGCTGCGAAACGTTGCAATCAGAAAAAATCGTGTTTTCACTTTGAATTTCGGAGCCTGCTGAGCTGAAGGCGAAACTACAAAACTTGGTCCCTTCTTTGCTCGGTTCAAGAATTTTTATGCCTTCCAATTTACCAAAGTTGAAGCTGACTTTTCTATTCAAAGTTGCGTCCCGTGGTGGCTCTCAGGAACAGCTAAATTATTCCACTGGCCAATCGTCACACCAGCAGGATGCAAAGAGTGTTTACTTTTTTCTCTCTTCATATATTAGACGGCAACTTTTAGCAAAATTCCTGTCATTATTCTACGCTTTTTATTAAAGCATAGCATAGCATGAACACGTGATGCATGCACTGCCTGTTTGTCATGCCGACTTACACTTCCTTGCACTCCATGCCTATATATGTGTATGTATATGTAGATGTAAGTTGCAGAAATTCAATAAAGCAACTAGTATTATATTAATTTTTCAACATTTTTAAGTTACTCCATATCCTACATCAACTTAATGACATCTCCAGTTTTTCTGTCAATCTACATTAAATATTTTAAACCACTAGTTGTACAGGCTACGTTAAGTCAATATCCATTTTATCTTTCCTCCGCACTCCGTAATTAAGGCGACAACACTATCATCGTTAATGGACGATTAATAGTCAATTTTTCAAGTTACTCCACATCCTACATCAACTTAATGACATCTCCAGTTTTACTGTCAATCTACGTTAAATATTTTAAACCACTAGTTGTACAGGCTACGTTAAGTCAATATGCATTTTATCTTTCCTCCGCACTCCGTAATTAAGGCGACAACACTATCATCGTTAATGGACGATAAAACAATGTAATAAAGGCAATACTAAAAGGCAAAACTCTTGTTCAAGCGCGCCTTTATCAGTCAAGTTATCAGAAATTCGATCCGGGCTTTCCTCTCATCACATAGTATGTCGTGACGCAAGTGACCTTCCTTTGCTAGTCCTGATACTAATCACCACCACGCGCTTGCAGGCCGAAAAAGTGTCAGATTGTACTAAGCATGTTTGAGCGCTTTAAGCAGGGGGGTTCAGCATAATTTTTCTAAGATTTCTGAAAGTGTGTCGCAACTCTGCATGTGGCAAATGACATGATCGGTATTAATCCGTCGTTGCAGGTGCAATGACAATTTCGCAAAGTTGCACATCAAGCTAGGAATTAATAAATATTTTATCGGCAAAGCATTCCTGCTGGCTCATAAGATTGCTGCGTTGGTCCCCAAGGACATCTCATAGACCCCAAGAATAAATTCGTTTCAATGAATTATTAATTTCTAAAGTTGGCATACGCGGTTTAGCTATTCTTCATTCCTCCGATACACTGCAAGCGAGGCAACTGTGTTCAGTGGTTGCTTGTACTGCCAAGGAACAAAACTGGGTGCTTGAAAGGTACGTCAAAACCAAGAGGCATTAGACTTCTTAAATTCTTCCAAGCCTAAAGACAGCAATCACCCAGCTGATCGCTAGAAACTCAAGGTAATTCCAGTTCCCAAGTTCGTATTAAAATTTTTATTTATTTTTTGTTCAGAATGATCACAAAACACGGGTGGTATCAAAATATTCAAGATTGCAATTATATTGTATTGCATACACATCTTTCCCGGTTTCTTAAATGAAATAAGCTACTACCTAAATACACATACACACCCATCACAACACACCCGGACTCACATACACACGCACACACATCCCTGTATACATGCATAGATAAATAGATACATAGAAACCTACCTACATACATACATACATACATACATACATACATACATACATACATACATACATACATACATACATACATA
>QQSS02220376.1:0-10818 GCA_003687565.2 Craspedacusta sowerbii
GCTTTTGATACAACACTGTACACTACGTAAGGATGCCACCCGATAGATTATATTCTGACAAAATCATTCACAGAGCAAGACTATTTACAGTGTTAAGCAGTAATTTCCTGACTCGTAGAGTTGAGAGCAATAGTTAGTATGGGAAACACTACAACGATGTTGGCAAGTCGCAAAACGTTAACGGCCTGACATGTAAAGCATTCTTCTCATATGCCTGCTAAGCGCCGAAATTCCCGGGAACCCATGCTTCAATTGCTTATCGAGCATCATTGTTCCAAAGTTTCTTCCTTCACTCTGAGCACATATTTAAGCCAGAGTTGTCAAAATTTGGAACAAAGCCCAAGGGTTACTAGCCTACTTTATAATAAATACCGGAACAAGATTTAATATTAGTGTTCTTTTAGAAGTATGCAAGCTGATCGGATTTATCTTGAGACCAACATTTCCTGGCTGTTCTATTGATTCTTGAAACCAGCGTTGTTCAGAATTAACGGTGGTTGAGGGTCCTTTAAATTTCCGGGAAAAGCTTGCGTCGCGAACGCAATGGCGCGAAGTCTATTTTGCGCAGCTCCGGATACCCCAGATGGAAGGCAAAGAATTGAATCAACTGTTTGGCAATCCAGGGTAATGAAAACCATACCCAATGTTGTGGCACTGCTAGAAAAGGCGATTATCTCAGTTATTCTTCTATCTTTCTAACTGTCCAGGACCTTGCATTTGTCATAACCAATTCAGTATTAAACACCAAAGCGGATGATTTATTTTTATGACTATGTCATTGCTTAAAAGAAAGGGGAAAAGATATAAACTTTTCACGTAGTGGTATCAATAATAAAAGTTATATGTTCTGATTTTGTGATCTTTGTTATTTCTGTGAGCACAAAACATGTTTCATGCAGAGCTTGTGTATTTACCTATCAGTGGCAAGGTTAAGCATATGCTGCATAACCCTGCTACTGATAGGTAAATAGACAATGTCTGACGCTGATTCACCTAGCTATTTTATTAGTTCTAATTTTATGAGTTGCGGTAACTTATATCCTATTTCTCTCTTTTTTGATAAAAGGAGAGTCATAGTTTGCTAATATTGTAACACATGTGACTGTTTTTCTGAAAATATTTAACTGTATACTTTCTCAATTACATTTTTTGTAGAAATATCTGTACGTCCTGATGGCTTTGGTGAGTGATAATGCTTTAGTTGAGCTCCTTTTAGAATTTGATTCTTGGCAAAGTGTACCCACAAATTAGATCAAGTTTATGATGCAAAGTGTAAATGATTACTTGGTACTGATTTTTATTAAGTGCTTACAAGGCAGTGTTTTATAGTGAATTTATTTCATTTTCGCTATTGCTTGAGATTATACTTCCTTGAAATTAAATGTTTTGTTGCTTATTGATTTGCCCTCTTATAAATTTTATGCTATGACATTTTCTTAGGCATACCTGCTTCACCAGTACCTCAAGGTAAGTGATAAACTAATGCAGTATTAAATTGTGTTTGCTTCCATATGATTAATTTGCAGGTGATGAACTTAAGTTGGTGTCTGAAAGCTTGGGTTCATGGGACTATTTTTTTTAGAAGGGTATTTTGTATATTTTGTATGGCGTGATTGCTATAAATGATTGTGATATACAAATAGTAGGTTATTGCTAGGTTACAAGAAATTGATGGCTTGGTGTTTGATTATGCTAATCCTGTGAGATATTTTTATTTAGCCTCACCAAATTGTGATTTTGAGTCAAGCTTTTGTGGCTGGTTTCAAACAGAAATTACTAACTATGGAGTGTTTCAAAGGGCGTCTGGTCCCTTGAGTCGCCTAAATGATTCTGGACCATTGTATGATGTCTCAAGAGGTAGCGATGGTAAGGAAACATTACATTTTTCTGAAAATAGCCCATGAAAATTATCTTAAAGCTAGTTTGGTTAGTTTGATGAATACTACGAGACTGTAAGATGATTATGGATTGTATGTTATATAATATGATAATTTCAATTATTACTTTTTTCTTGTTGACAGTGTATTACCTTGGGTGTCTTTATTATGATTTTATATGGCTTTATTATTTGAATGTTTTTGCCAATTTAATTTCATCTTTTGATTGGTTTATTTGGTTTCTCTTTGTAGCCTGATTTACCATTTTTTTTTTTACAAGGGTTTCATCAAAGAGAAACCTTTGTTTTACATTTATTCGCTCATTTTATAAGTTGTGGGCTGGTCAAAAGTCTTTATAAAGGTTACTTTGTATGTAAATATGTAAAATTGAGCTATAGGATTGCTGTCCCTTAAGTTTTTTATTGTACAAAATTATTTTTGGTCTGCAACCGTGCCACCTACCCTTGAGTATACCCATATAATAAAAGCAAGCAAGTCATTACAAAGATAAAATAGTAGATCCAAGCAAAAATCACTTGAAGGCACTGGCAAACATGCTATGTCTCTGAATTTACTAGTTGTAGCCAGAGGTACTGTTTTATCAGTCACTATGGCTTTCCACTTATATTGAGATAATGATTGTCTTTGCTGGGCCTGTAATAATCAGTTCCAACTTTTTTCTGTCAATTTGATAATCTTTTTTAGGAAATGGCTTCTACATCTATACACAAAACCTTCTACTATCTGCTACTGGTATTCCTCAGACTGCCGAAATCATTACTACAATTGTTCCTAGTGCTACAAGGGGATGTCTTGAATTTTACTATCACATACACACTGTAGATCCACCAGCACCTGCCAAGCTCAGTGTTTTCTATAGAATTGATCGGCAAATGTCTCTTGAACTTTTCAGTAGTACCAGGTTTCAATTTTCTTGGCGTCGCGTGAAGCTGCACATTCCAAAGCTTTTAGGAAAGTCATCATTCGATCAGGTGCCTGACGCAGAATATAGTGTAAGTGAACGAATAGTGGAGCTTGTAATTGCTGGTACATAGTGACCTATGTAGGACTGCATTGCATATTATGTGATGATGATGAGTATGATGGATAGATAGCTTTACATGATTAATGAATATGGATATATCCATGATGAATGTGGATAAATAGTTTTAAGTGATTGATGATGGATAAATGTTTTTACATGATTATTATGGCTCCTAGTTTTGTCAACCTTGAATTGGTTCTTCTTGTAATTTTGGTTTAGATTGTTTTTCAAGTTATCACTTACCGACCAAAAGTATTCGTTGCTCTTGACCATGTGTCTGTTTCTGCAGACCCATTCTGCTCAGTGTACACATGTGAGTTTTGCTATTTAGAGGTTATTTTGTGTTTGCGAGTTCTTCACTGCACTTTTGCTTTTTCAGATGCTCCGAAATTTTTAAATACATATTAAAATATTTTCTTGCTATTTCTTTCACAATCCTAAAACATGCATGGTGCAAGCTTGATTTCTAAATAGGGGAAACTTCTAAAAGCTTCCTTTGTATAGTTTCCGCAATAGATTCGGAAATCTTGGTTGGAATCCTCCTTTCTATCATAAGAAGTCAAGAATTTGAATGTTGTCGCTGGTGTGCTCAATTGATATGCTTTCTTTCTTAGTTACAAATAAGCACTTTAGATTAGTAAGCGTTTTTGTCGTTGGTTTAGACAGATCTGAGTATGTCTGCTTACAAAAGAAATACTTTTTCATGTCAGTCTTTTGTCAAAACAAGCAATGGCTTTAGTGACCGGATCTCTTCCGTAGATGTCAGAGGCTCTGTTTAAAGCTTTCAAGTAAGGTGGTAAAGCAGGACGGTTTAAAGGCTTTTGAATAGATGGACTGAAGGATGGATCTATGAATGTAATTTTTAGACGGGCTATCTGGCTCAAGTTGTTGATGAGTATGGCGCTTTAGTGTTATTGCCTGTGGAGGATGTTTTGGGTTGCAGGTCGCTATAGTATTTGCTTGTTCCTGTGCGCCAGCTTCCGAAGTGCTGGCTTCAGTCAGGGCATCGAATAGGCTCTTCTGATGTAGCCAAAAGCGTGCTTTGGATATTGGATCTCTGAGAACAGAAAGGTCTATCTTCTGTTCCGTCTTCGTTCGAGCCGTTTGTTGCAGACGCGCATGGACGTTTGTGCATGCCATAAGATGACCGTAACCGAAGTTTGCTGCCACGCGCAGATGGCACCAGGCAGTCATCAATACGCAGAGCCGTATTTAAGCAGTGCCGGAAAAATTTATTTGCCCGCAGCAATGGACATGGAAAAAGTTTCAGAGCTGAGTACAATGTCGTTGCCTTCTTTCCCATAGAAGCGGAGGGAATCATGGAGGAAATCGTATTTATTTCCGAAAATTCATGAGGAAATTTATTTTCTGCGTTATGTCCAAATGAAGTTTCATCCTTTGCTTACTGTTGGCCTTCCTCTGCTTGCAACTGGCCTCCTTTTGTTCAGCAGACGTGTCGATTGCGTGTTTAGATGACGGAATGTGGTCGGAGTGGAGTCAGTGGACGCGGTGTTTGAACTGTGACGGCGCAAATGGCAACCAGGCGAGATCGCGTTCGTGCAGTGACCCCCCTCCCTTAAATGGAGGGAAAGGATGTCCTGATTCGGATGCTGATATTCGAAGTTGCCTTTGTGCAGGTAATATTAAATTGCTTCTTTTGAAGAATTGTTTCTTTGCTCCATCTTTTCAATTTGGCAGTAATGCCTAATTCATACGTCGTACGCGTAGTCACTCGTCTTATCACGGGAGAGGGATTAACTGCCGTGTTTCTCTTGATCTGCCATCTTGCCACCGCGTCTAGCGTAAAAGATAAACTCAATCCATCTCAAGCAATTCTCATCCGTTTCTATTGCCCTCGCACCCCACGCGTTTGCCGACGTTTGCTAACGTAATGCGCCGGCATTCTAATGGAAGTAACAACATTCGCGGACATACTGGTATGAGTTAACTGCTCCGCGCCCATTCCATGGGGGCGAGCAAGTAGTTAGAGCAAACCAGTAGATTAAATATTGCGTCGTGCGTAAAGTGTGTCCGAAGTATGAATTGGGCAAATGTCCTTTTTGCTGCCGATACCAAAGATTTGTTTAAGACTATTTGGCAGAAGAATAAGCATGTTGTTGAGATATGTCGGGTCTTCCTAGGGAGGTTTTACTGTGTGCGCGATATATATATATATATATATATATATATGTATGTATGATATTGTTAGGTATGCTACATCGTGCCTGTCCGAGGCGCCAGGAAATTGCTCCAGGGTGACTTCGGTGGTTTCTATTGTACTCTCAAACTGCTATTGTGCTAACACGTCGTTGTATTTGTGCTAGTTTTAATTCAAACTCACTTTGATCTGCCCATGATCGCGTTACTGAATGCTTTTTGACTTACGTTCACTCAATTAGCCCTTAAAACTGTCGTATTTATTTACTTAGTGAATGGGAACTACACCGACTGGAGCCAATGGAGCAGCTGCTCCGCGACATGCGGTGATGGAGTTCGAGACCGTTTTCGAAGCTGTACTAATCCGGCACCTGCTAATGGTGGAATAGACTGTTCTAGCCTAGGACCTAGTACTAATCGGCAGCTTTGCACACTTCGCAATTGTCCCGGTGAGTCTGCCGCAATCGGTGGTTTTTAATCGATGTGTATCCATAAATAGGACAATGTGAACCATATGCAAGTTTATGTTACGATACATTTTCTTTAAAATCTTTCTAAAGTCCTCGTGTTGTTCTACCTGACGGACCGTATTTTCACAGAGGTACTGGAGTCCATTTACTAATTCCATGCTGTTTTTGTTGACAAGTTTTGGTTGAAGCATTTGCCTACTTATTTTATTATTCTCCTAGCCTTATAGTTGGCGTTTTTGGGCTGCAATTTTCATCAGATTTGTACTGGTTTGCACATGACGTGGTGTTAGTGCAGATTAACTGAGGATGGTGTTGTGTAGTCACCTGCTATAAATTTTTTATTATATTTTTGTAGTGAATGGTAACTACACCGAGTGGAGCCAGTGGAGTACCTGCTCTGCAACATGTGGTGATGGTTTTCGAGACCGGTCACGCAGATGTGCTAATCCTGAACCTGCAAACGGTGGTGCGGACTGCTCTCTTCTAGGGCCTAGCACTGATAGGCAGCCGTGTTCACTGCAACCGTGTCCTGGTTAGTCTACAAAAATTTATTTATGATAAGTGTGTATCCATCATAATTACAGGGCGGAGAGAATTTTAGATTTAGTCCTAGTATTCAATGGGGCAACACTTTTTAAATGGATCAACTAGTTTAAGGCATTTACTTGAGTTCCGATGCACATAATTGAAGAGCGAGTGAAGTGAAAAGTAAGTATATTTTCTCAAACAAACGCCCTGTTAAAAATTGCAATACTGAGAAAAGAAGTAATTAATAAATCCCTAACGTGAACGCTTGCAAAAAAATAAAATAATGATAATTACTTCACCATTTCATAATCAGACACATTATCAACAGTTGCTTTCATGATAGAGACGGCAAGAGTATGGTACGTCAGTAATCACATTGCGCTCTTGGAAAGCTACATGTCATCTAATCTGTTAGTCATGTCTTGACAGTCTGTTTTGTGCTATGCGCACTCATCAGAAGATCATAATCTCTCAGCAGATGTATACACGAGGGACTTGATCCGTGTGATCGGACCAAGACGGATCAAGTCTCTCGGTTACTCATCTTTTGAGAGCTTATGATCTTCTGATGAGTGCGCATCGCGCGAAACAGACTGTTGTTAAGACATGACTAAATAGATTTTCTAGATTCTTAGATATCGCTCTGGCTTGACCCATTGAGCACTGTTATTGGTGTGCTGCCACAAGTCGCCATACCTTATTAATATATATATATATATATATATATATATATATATATAGAATAATGTATATATATATATATATATATGTATTTTGTATTTATCACTTTAAATCGTCGTATGTTTATACTTAGTGGATGGGAACTACACCGAATGGACCCAGTGGAGCAGCTGCTCCGTGACATGCGGTGATGGAGTTCGAGTCCGTTTTCGAAGCTGTACTAATCCGGCACCTGCTAATGGTGGAATAGACTGCTCTAGCCTTGGGTCTAGTATTGATAGGCAGCCTTGTACCCTTCGAGCTTGTCCCGGTGAGTCTGCAATCGGTGGTTTTTAATCGATGTGTATCAATAAGTAGGGCATTGTGAACCATTAGCAAGTTTCTATTACAGTGCATTTTCGTGAAATTCTTATTTATGACGTCGTGTTGTTCTACCTTATGGGCCGTATGCTCTTAGAATTACCGGAGTCTGAAGATATTTCACTGCTGTGTAAGCGTTTGCGCGATGAGTTTATGATAAAGAAGGATAGGATGGGGTTATATTGAAGTCCCTACTGCTATTCACTGGGATTTACTGGTCTTGCTCCCCGTATTAAAGATTAACTTTCAAAACTAAGACGCATGCATTTCAAAGTACGAAGTAAACAATCCTCTCTTGATCAGAAATTAGAGTTACATACATGAATGAATGAGTATGCCAAGTGCTCATACTTCGAATGAACGTTGCTACCTAATCGGTGACTCATGTAACGCCGGTGCGAGTATCAGAGCTTGGCACTAATGCCCCTAAGCGCTTGTAAGTCTAGAAAGTCCCTGGATTTGCATGCTTTTTAAAAGCATTATTCCAACAAAAAGCATAAAAAGGAGCGCCGTTAATATATGACTGTGCCACGAAGCCAAGACGCCGAACCATCTTAGCTCCTTGTCCTTTTCGCTCTTCTCGCTATTTCCATTTTGTCATGCCGTATCTCGTCTTAGCTTTTCGGGCGTCGTTAGCCAAGTAATGATCAGGCTTATTTCAGAGCGTTTGAAAATTAAATGTCGCAAATTTATTAAGTATTTAATTTCTTCTTATCCAAGGCTAGTAAATATATGTGTGTATGAAATGTTATTGTCAATTTCTCGTGCTCATTCTCTAATTAAAAATCGTTTCATCGATGCATAATGTTAAATTATCAAGCAATTTGTTCTGTTAGACCTTAAATCTGCAGTTGGGAGGTTCGAGGATAGAGTGTGCTAGGTTAGTACCGGATACCCCTCGATGTAACTTAAGTGCACATACTTTGAAGGTAGTGTGATAAATTTTTCACTGATAATCACCTGAAGTTGTTTACATTTTTTAATAGTGAATGGGAACTACACCGAGTGGGGCCAGTGGAGTACCTGCTCTGTGACGTGTGGTGATGGATTTCGAGACCGGTCACGCAGATGTACTAATCCTGAACCTGCAAACGGTGGTGCGGACTGCTCTCTTCTAGGGTCTAGCACTGATAGGCAGCCGTGTTCACTGCAACCGTGCCCTGGTTAGTCTACAATAATTTATTAATGATAAGTGTGTATCCATCATAATTACAGGGCGGAGAGAATTTTAGATTTAGTCCTAGTATTCAATGGGGCAACACTTTTTAAATGGATCAACTAGTTTAAGGCATTTACTTGAGTTCCGATGCACATAATTGAAGTGCAGAAGTGAGAGTGAAAAGCGTAAGTCATAGTAAAAGCGAGTATTTTTTTCTCATACAAACGCAATACTGAGAAAAGAAGTAATTAATAAATCCGCAACTTGAAAGCTTGCAAAAAAAAATCTAAACAACTATTCCTATATTCGAGCATAATAATAGGGTGGAGGCATCCTCATAGCCGAAGCTATTAAGAGTAGGACGTCACCATTTCATAATTAAACACATTATCAAGAGTTGCTTTAATGATAGAGACGACAAGATTATGGTACGTCAGTAATCAAAGTGCGCTCTTGGAAAGTTAGATGTCATCAAGCACTCGAGATATAAAGAAAAAAAATAAATGAAATAAAATAAAAAATTACAAAAGCTTAAGTCGTATATATATATATATATAATTTGTAGAATTACTCTAATTCTTTACTATGCGTCTACTCAATTCAGTGAAATGGTTTCTCACCAAAGCTTCTTGCATGGTCTACGAATATATATATATATATATATATATATATATATATATGTAATAATCAAATTAAAAACCTTGGTATAAGATGGACGCAGAAGCTTTGTTTAGAAACCATTTCACTGAATTGAGTAGACGAATAGTAAATAATTAGATTAAACATTACCATTTGGCAGAGAAGATAGTGGCACCTGAGAAGTTATATACAAAACGAAACACAAACTTATTTCGACATCGTAAAACGCAAGAATGACAGTAGATTATCAAATAGATTGCATATGGCATTATCAGATTTGTTGATTACCATGACGGGATGATCACACATAGGCAAAAACTAAACTAATCCGCTAATACACCCTGTTGTCGATAAACAGATAATCTTCCCTCTAATATTGTAGAAAAGAAAGTACTGAAGCAGCCCCCACACTTTTTTAAAAAGTCAATTCAATAAAAGAAAAATCAATTAGATACTCCGCGCCAATCAATTACATACTTCTCAAATTTACATGCACTTTAAACATTACATTTTCAAGCAACAACAAAAAGCATTTAACAATCGCTATTTCAAAACAAATACAACAGATAGGGGACCTATGTTTCATGCAAATGCAGTCATAAGAAGGGATTACATTTCGTTCCTATAGAAGGTTCATGAGCTGGAAATACTTAAATTAAGGTCGCATAGCTTATACATCACAGCACCGTTATGTTTGATGTTGTTTGCTATGGTACATCTCAGTCCTTGTTATTGGTATTGACAGTTTTAATTTTTTGTTAGATCGAGTTACCTTATGGGTTTATGAGTAGATTTGGAAAAAATCATCATACGGTGGAGGGAGCGTTCTATGTTGCCAATCATTAATAAATTGGCATAAATATAATGTAGTTACGTCTTCGAGTTTTCATATATCAGAACGCGAGATTAAATTTGACGGAGGTGTACAATGATCAGAAAATGTCAGACAACCGCATGTAATAATGAGTAGTGCAGGGATCTAATAGTTTCGAAGTCTAAAAAGTAGCGGATTCTAGACAAGAGTCCATTCGCTGTTCCATTCGCACCTCCGTCAGAATTAATAAAAACCACTGGCCTTCTCTATCGAACGGATCTACTTCGCGACAATTCTCCCCGTCAAAGCACGACGGTAGTCACTATTAAAAATATATACATAAGTCCTGAAATGCCAAACTACCAAAAACCTATTCAAACTTTACAGTCATAACGGTAGCGCCTTATATAAGATTTGTAAAATACCGACAGTCCAAAATTCAATTACGAACCTGCGTATAGTCGTACCGTAAAACAAGATAACCGTGAACAGAAATCTATTGAGCACTATCTGTAAGAAAACGAGATTGCTTTCTCACTGCCCTACCAGCTCTTGTATAAACGAGGCGATCAGATCCGGCAGTGGTCACATCAACATCATCAGTGATTTCACTGCCGAAAGATTAGGAACAATGCCATCCCGGCATTCCTCGTTAGAACTATCCAAAGGATACAACTTCCTAATCGGACGAGTCAGCCGTCATACTGTGGTTACATAGCCTAGTGCTTCTTAATTCTTACTGCCCACCTTTAACGATCCTACTTCTGATCGGCTCTTATGGCCGCAAGTGTACTTGCTGGTACTTGATCTAGCATTTGTGCTTGTTTGAAGGTAGTATTATGACATGTTTTCTGGTTCTCACCGGCAAGCGTTCTTATTTATACGACACTCGATGTAAGTTAATTTTGTATTTGGACTTCTTGTTCCTTTGGTGCACCCGGTGCTGTCTTGCTATCGGTTTAGCTTATGTTTCTAGTGAATGGTAACTACACAGAGTGGAGCCAGTGGAGCGCCTGCAATGTGACATGTGGTGATGGGTTTCGAGACCGGTTCCGCAGATGCACTAATCCTGCACCTTCAAATGGTGG
>QQSS02220387.1:0-108715 GCA_003687565.2 Craspedacusta sowerbii
TATTTCAAGAACAATCCGAGAGATCTTCTGCTTTATCTCAGAACGCTCTTCGATTTGGTGGGAGTGCTTATCACCTTCCTTTCCTTCAATGGATTTTACATCCTCGGATTTTTTATCTTCATTCGCCTGTTCTTGATCGTGATCTCGAAAAAGCCTCTGAGTTTGCTCAATAAAATTTTCATGTTCCTAAGGTGGTCTATGATAATGTTGCTTATGCTTGTCCATTTTACATGGAAATTCTAAACTAAAGAATTTCTAGGTTGGAGCTTGATAACAATCTGCTTGGGATTGATCCTATTGAATGGGTTCAAGATGGTGAGGAGTATATACACAAATGTAAAGAAGTTCATAATGAGTGGGTTCAAAAGAAGGAGGTAGTTAATCAAGTTGGTTAAAAAATAAAAAAAAGACAGCAGATTCATTCAATTCTGATATGGAATGATTTTAATTATTCAATAACTGCTTCTAATCAACAGCCTTCAGGGACGAGTATGCTATCAATTGGTTATCAGAATAATCATTCTTGCCACTCGATAAACTATCTCGCTCAGCAGTTTAGATACTCAAATATTTGCAGAGCTAATGTCACTGATTCTCCTTTTTCCTGATTATCCTGCCCACACAAGTTATCACAGGTGGATGCACGTCGTAAAATAAAAATTTATCAAGACACACGAAATTCATGCAACTATGTAATAATTAACATGGACAGCAGCAGAGAGGTAAATGAGGTGGGATGTCTTAAAGGATTTTCCTCCTTGCAGAAAATGACAAAAAAGACCTCTTAGGAGAAGGTCTAAGATGACATAAATTTTGAGTGTACTTAAGAGAAGGAGCAGAGAAGGGTCACTACGAAAAAAGCAGTTTTGAGCCTCTTGCTTATCGTCTTAGCCTTTTAGCCCTTTTGTTTATTGGGAATCTTATCTTTGTAAAGGATCTTTTCCTGATTCAAGCTCTTAACGAACCCTCCAACTAAAATTAATTTGCCGTCTGCGTGTTATAAAATTATCTAGCCATTCGATATCTTTCCCCTTTAAATGACATGATCTGCGAGAACATCTTTAATCAACAATTGATTTATGATTGATGCAATGCTGTCAGTTCTGATTCTTTATTTAATTTAATGCAATATAAAATATTTTAAACATTTAAAATAGCATGGAGGCAGTTGGCATCTTCGATACACAATTTTCAGCCTGATGCCCATGTACTATCAATTTCACTGGTTAATAAAACAGAATATTAATTTTTAAGCTGAAATGCATTATAATTTAATCAGAATAAAAAAAACTAACTGGCGGGTTAGATTTTATCCTGATCTAAATTTTAAGAATGTAACTTTCAGATATCTGCTGCTTTTGATTGCGCTCCTTAGCATTCAGTTTAAATCCGACCTGACTATTCCAGTTTTAGAATCAATTCCTTTTAGTTAATTCCTGTCCAAAGCCGATCAGAATTGCTGATTGCTTTTTATGAATGATGAAACAACTGTCTACGACCTACTTAAAGTCATATTCTTTTACTCTTATTTATGGACATTATAAAAAGGGTCATCAACCCGAAAAGTATGGACTCAAGAGCTTTGAATCAAAGCTCATTTAAGTTTTTAATAAAAACTTAAGTCATTACTTCAGCTGTCTCATTTAGAATATAACCTGTTTAATTAGCAATGAGCTTAGTCATTATCATCAGTCTGGTCAATTCACAGTTTGTCACTAGGTTCAAATTTCCATTGACAACAGTCTACAGCATGGTTTACATCGCCACTCCCATTAACGAAACTTACATTCGCATCTTTTCATCGACAATTATCTTTCATAAAGCTACCGTTTTCCTCTCCAAGATGTAAATAAACAGCCCATCTGCTTTTTTCTTTTAGATAACGATCCAGTAGAATACACTTACTTCAGTGGGTATCAAGCTAAATTGTTTGGTAAGTGTAATTATCTTCAATTCAAGAACATTTATGAATGCCCGCAACTAAGCCATCGAAAACCAGGAATTTCAAGTGGTGGATCCGGTTTATGACCCTGTGTCCTTTTAGTTCTTCTTTGTTGTTAATCTCAGATCAACATGGAGTGCACAGGCTCAAATCATTTTCATTACCAATGGCATTTTTTTCCCCACCGGATCAACTTAACTTATCACCGGATTTCAGAGCGTTTCCCAAGGGAATGGGAATGTGAACTGCAAATTTACGTCCAAGTTCACAGTGGCACAAGATTACGGCGCAAACAAGATATTTGGCGCGTACATTTTAATCGAGACTTCCAGTTTAAAACAGTACATCGAGACCAGTTATATTTCCACTCATTAAATTACCGACCTTAGCCCAAGTGCGAATACTTCAATAAAAACAACGGTCCCAGTCAGCATTTTAGGTAGTCTAGCGAACTTAGTTTTGGGGTGGGTTGTGCTTCATACCAGCCGATACCAACAAATCTCATTATCCTATGTTACAAGCTCGCAATACTAAATCTTATACTACGAAAATAGGAAATACTATAAAGTCAAAGTAAAGGTCTTCTTGACTCAGTTTATATTTTGCTCAACCACAGGGCTAAGCACCTACTATGACACCAGTCAGGCCAAATTTACATGTGTGGCATCCTGTCCGATAGGCTATTTTAGGGATAATGATTTCATGTTTTGCTTTAAATGCAAAGAGGGCTGCTACACATGCGAAAAGCCTTTGCCTGCACTTCCTGTCCTCCCCAGCTTCAGAACGTGTAGCTCAACTTCTTTCAATTGTGTGATTGCAGAAGGTTGACATACAAAGAAAACGGGCTTTGTATGCCCTGCTTCCGAGGCTGCAAATCTTGCATCAGCTAATATTACTGCATCGCCTGTGACTAATCTTTGAAACTCGTGTTAATCGAAGGAAATTGTAAATCTTGCACAAATGGTTTCTATTAAAATTAAAGGTGCATAGCTTGTGATCAGACTTGTGGTACGTGTCATGGGCCCTTACGAGTCAACTGTCTCAGCTGCAAAACAGCTGATCTTTTTATCGACGGCAAGTGCTACAAATAAGGACCAAAACCTGTACTAAGAACCAGCGAGGGCGGGTTTCATATTTGTTCTGGCTACAAAATACTGCGGCAATCATTGGAATACCAACTCAAGAATTGTGACTGGAGAACCCAAAATTTAAGAATCAGTCGATTGTTCTCAGTTTGTTTTCGAAAGCGATGTGCACTTCTTTATGCTTTATTCTAAGACTCCTCTCTTTTTGGACAACCAATCTCTTTTTTTCATCAGATAAAGCTCGAACATTTTTCCGATTGTGGTGAAGCGGAAGGCTGAGAAGGTAGTGCTTAGGTGCTCACCTGTTCTTGTAAACATAACTTGTAGAGTAAGCCCCTTGCTCAACCCCTTCAAGCTCTTGATCAATTAAAAGTAGTTCAATTATACGTACACCCAGATCAGCTCCTAATCCTTCGAAATTACGTTTCGATCTCCTTTTTCCGGCCTGCTCTCAATTTTGTTGCTTACTTAACTCAATCGGACCAGAAGACAAAACTTCATTAGCAACCTTCCCATCACCACAGAAGTCAAGGGCTTGCAATTCACTGCCGAACAAATTATTATTTTGACACAAGTAAATACATACAAAAATTATTTCTTTGATCTTTACTGCTCGTTTATGAGCTTGATGGCAGTAACAGGGGCATTCCAGCTCATGTAGGGAATGCTTAAAGACTTCATGGTAATCAATATTCTTCTTAAGCTTGGCTCCGATTTCCCCGTGTGTTTCAGGATTTTCATGAAAATATTGGGCAACATCTGCTCGATGATGCTGCCATCTTTCTTTAAGGAACTCATAATATCTGCCTTTTACTACAACTAGAATCTTGTTTAGGGCATGATATTCATCGGAACAATAGTCTGGGTTAGCTGCATAAAGCTATTGATTCTTACCCTGTATTTTTTATTATTAAAAAGAACGAATCCTTTTTCCAACCTTCAATTACAGCAGATTTTCGATAAGAACAACTTCACGCTGAACCTTTAACTTTATTTTCAATGAACGCACTCATCGTCAATGAGAGAAATCTCATGCTCAGATACATCTTCGTCTTAGCCTACCTCACCTGGATCATCATCCAATTCATTTATTTCAAGAACAATCCGAGAGATCTTCTGCTTTATCTCAGAACACTCTTCGATTTGGTGGGAGTGCTTATCACCTTTCTTTCCTTCAACGGATTTTACATCCTCGGATTTTTAATCTTCATTCGCCTGCTCTTGTTCATGTATTCGAGAAAGCCTCTGACCTTGTTTAAAAAGCTGTTCATGTTCCTAAGGTGGTCAATGATCCTCTTGCTTATCCTTGTCCATTTTACTTGGAACTTCTAAACAAGTGAATGGCTAGGTTGGAGCTTGATAGCAATCTGCTCGGGATTGATCCTTTTAAACGGGTTGAAGATGGTGAGAAGCATCTACGCGAATGTGAAGAAGTTCATAAAGATAGGATTAAAAAAAAGGCGTTAATTAGTCAAGTTGATAAAAAGATAAAAAAGAGACAACAGATTTCTTCCACTCTGATAAGAAAATGATTTTAATTATTCATAGCTCATCAGCCTTAGGGACGAGTAGGAAGTTAATATTTAAACCTCTTATTAGTATGCTATCAATTGGTTATCAGAATAATCAATCTTGCCACTCGATACACTATCTCCACTCCGCAGTTTAGGCACTCGAAAATAAGCAGAGCTAATCCCACTCCTCCTCCTTTTTCGTGCACCAACCATCCTGCCCACACTAGCCACCACATGTGACTGCACCATAGTCGAGTAGTTAAGTAAAAATTTATCAAGATGCCCGAAACTCTTGTTCCCAATACCAACGGTGTAAAGATTGCAGCAAATAGGTGCAGATGGGGTGCTTTCGAGGTCTCTTCCTCCCTGCAGAAAATGACTATGAAGACCACAGTCTCGAGTAACTTAGCCGCAAGAAGAATCAAGATGACAAGTTCGGGAGTGTCTTAAGAGAAGGAGCAGAGTAGAAGAACTACGGCAGGTAAATAGCGCAGGACCTAAAAGAAAAGAAGTGTAAATAGGAGTGTCCAGCCTCTTTCGTTATCTTCTTAGCCGCTTAGCTCTTTATTCATAATAAGGTCATCTTATCTTTGTTCAGGATTTCTTCCAGATTATCAGGCTCTTGTCGAACCCTCCAACTGAAAATATTCTGCCGTCTCCCTTCTCCCAGAAGGCCCTTACAACGTGCGAGCTGTGCGCCTTGTAGCTGATTGGCACTGCTCCTTTCAATGCCGGGTTCTCAAAAATACTCAGATTTCCAAAATCGTCACCAGTCAATATCTTATCCCCTCCGTAGCTCCTAATGCAAGAATTAATAAAGTCGCCCGAAGTGGTTGGAGGGAAGATTCCTTGGACGTACCATCCCAGCTTGACACTGTAGGTATGCCAAACTTAGTCCTTGAGCTGAGTAGCACCTCCTGTGAGTTGTTTTCCAGAGTCGACATCAAAGAAGAGGTACTAATAGGCCCCGCAATTCGATTGTATTTTAGTTCCGTCAACAGACCAGTCAAGGTTGGTTATAAACGAGTTGTGTGCTTTAAGAACGCAGAGCTGCTCATAGTTTTATCCGAGGATATAAATATTGTTGTCGTGGCTACCGACTGCCAACTTCTCTCCTTTTGGGTCGAATTTCATGACTTAGATCCACTCCTTGGCCAATTTTAGATTTTAGAAAACTACGTCGTCCAACATGCTCGAACTAGTTCTCACTGAAATTCCACCAACATTAGTTGCGATTACAACGTTCCCAGATTTTTTGCTAACTGCTATGGCTCTTGACTGTTGGTTAGGAGGTAACAAAGAAAGAGTTGAAGCCCCTCCAATCTTCTTCCTCAATCCTGGAATTGATGAAATGATGCCTCTTGAAACAACTCTGGACTATTTCAGGTCGAAGGCAAGAATGTCATTGTCATCGCCGGAGGTGAGGACTAGCCCAGTCTTGGGACAGACAGCTAGCCCCCAGACTTCTCCTGACCAATGAGTTTTCATGACCTAATTCTTTTGATCGTCGGGTTTTATTACGAAGATTTAACCGAGCCTTGTCCCGCACACAATATCACTGCCTAGTTTATCGATTGCCTTGCAATAGCTTGTCATGGAGATAGTCCTTTGAGTCGCAAGATCTTTCCCCATGACCTTAAGTACGTTGTCACTACCAGATGTAATAACGCAGTCCTCGAAAGCAGCTACTGCCATCAAAGCCTTCTCGTGAGCCTTTATCGCCTTGTTGCAGCTAGATCCTTCGAATATGTACAACATTCCATTCAGTCCTCCAGCGTAAAATACATTATTCGAATGTGCAACTGAAGTCAACGGCGAAGGCTAATTTCCACTGAAAGTTCCTCTTCGTTTTTAAAGACTGGACCCATTAAATCCGAAATTAAGGAAGCCATCTTTGCTGACAGTAGCGAAGCAATTATTACCAGCGGCACAGTCATTTAAATTATCTGAACCCGTCTTGGTCTGAGCAACCAAAGCTCCTGAAACTGAGTATACATAAACATTATGCTAATCGGCCTTGTCACCGAGGAAGACAAACTTGCTGTCAGGACTAAAGCATATGACAGCCACTGCCCTTGTATTCCTCCCTAAATTGAATTGTCCAACAGTCTCCTTGGACTGAGCATTCCAGATAAAAATTTAAGGCCTAGCTCCCAGCGATCCTGTCGCAACTAGTTTGCGGTTGGGATCCAATGCCAAACTAAGAATATCGTCTTTATGTTTTTTATTATCCTTGGCTACTCCGCCTCCATAGAAGGCCTGCTTACGGGTGGTGATATTCATTGTAATTCCTAGGCAGGCAGCAGGGAATAGGAGCGTGTTGTTGTCAAGGAAGTAAAGGTTGGATCTCGTGTCCTCAGTGCGATATCCATTCACGAAAGAAATTTATAACTTTGTTGAGGGGGGTCCCTTTTTAAAAGCTGGAGGGTTGGTAGGTGCTCTTAGAGCCCCGATCCATGGTTTTAAGGCCATGAATTACTACCCTCCTGTTTATTACTCGACTTCAAACATGTTGTCAAGATTATCGGGCCGCTTATTCTCATAGCGGTCGACAACGCCACCCTCTCGATCGAGAGTATTGTTGGCGTGGTCATTATGGAAGTCTCTTAGAGCCAAATCATCTTCGATGCCCTCTTCTCCAACACAGCCCATTCAATATAATTAATGTAACTTTTGCTGAATGATTAAATCTAAAGGAGTCGAAGTCAGTTTTAATTAGATGATAGTCTGACAGGGGGACGGGGATTTGCTTAGCCGAGATGAGCCCACTGACTTTTTGTTACGCTTTCTCCTCTTTATTTATATGAAAGCTAAAATTATTTAGGAAAGGGAGCCTAGATAGGGCCCGCAATTCAGGAGTGTCTAGCATGACTTCCAAGGCTCCAAAGTTAGGTTCGCACAGGAACTTGATTAGGCTGTTAAGCCGCCTCACTCTCGACTCCCTGACGTATTCAACACCCGCAACATGAAAAAGTTAAATGCTCACCAGACATGCTAGCAAATCCATAAACAAGCACGAGTCCAAAAAGCAAAAAGACATAAAAGCGATCCTGGATGCCAAGGAGTATGAAGACGCTAAGCGCCAGCTGTAGCCCATCAAACAGCATCCGAAATATCGGCATTCTAGCAACCCGATATAGCCTGTGCGAAAGCACTTTCAGAACATGAACAAGATGTCTGAAAACTTTGAGATCAACAGTCCAGGCAACTTTAATCCCTTCGTATTGGTGTAATTAGCAAATTTCTAAGCCAACTCTCCTCAGCTGTAATTTCCTTGTACACTAATTTATCACTCTCTCCATAGTGAAGACCCACCGCTCCTCCGCCCTAGTTAAAAAGATGCTACATGTGCCGACCTGCAAAATATACTGTGTAAAATAGCAGCCGTATTCCTCCAAAGAAAATAGAAACAATCTTCGCTAGTGGCTAAGTTTTTGGCAGAGCAAGCTCAATTAGATCCCGGATTCAATCGTGAAAGTGTTTTAGACTTTCTGGAACACGCCCGAGGGTTGTGTAAGTATAGTCCAAGAGTATTGCCCCTATGGCTCCCTCGAAAATCTATTGACTGTTATGATCGAACTGCCTGAGTCAGTTATCAAGTTCATTGCTGAAAGGCTTCTCAACATAATGGCCGATTTCCATAAGCTATCTTAACACCCTCATCAAGGAATTAAACCTTCCCAGATTCTGCTGACTAAGACTGGAGAAATAAAGCTTTCGATGGGACTGGGTAGCAAGGTAGGAGGAATTCAGTCGAGTGTCTTCAACCTTTCGCAGACCAAATTTAACGACAAGCGAATCAACCTCTACGAAAGCTTCTACGTTAACCGTCAAAACCTTTGGGTGCGAGGTTTGATAAACTAGTCAGGCAAATCCCAAGACACTTTTTCGCTGGGAATGGTGCTACTGCACTCAGCCTTAGGTGGGTTCGACCTAGTAGAGAGCTTCAACTAGATCTACTAATCAGCCAAGACGATCGATCTGCAAAACAAGGGTGAAGGCTATTGCTGCGTTTTACACTTGACAAACCGATCTGGACAGACTCCCTTATGGAATTTTTTGGAGCTAAAAAAATTTTCGCCTGACTTTAAAGACTTTTTGTGCAAATGTCTGAAACTATCTTCCAAAAAACGTCCCTCGATCCAGTAGCTTCTGGCCCACCAGTTTTTTAAGATCGATAACTGCAGGGTCAAGGTAACTCTATTAGAGCTAATCAAGGCTGCCTATGCCGGGCCCAAGGAACTGCCCAAATAAGTTATGGTTGTCAATTCCCAAAAGTTATAGGCGTTTTACGAGCGGATCGGAATCTGCCTGCAAGAGTGCACAATAAACAGAGAGTCAGTATTGTAGAACCTGAACAGCATTTAGCTGCAGCAGCTGAGCAACGAGCTGGGGTAAAACCTGGAGAACGTGCTGCAGAGACTGACGAGAGTATATTCGCTTTGATTTTGATTTACGAATAACCACTTTATTCCATTATAATATGAAACCTTCAATAGACTCCGATTTGCTCAAAGCGATTCACAGCTACGCCAAAGGCATTTCCGAGGAGACGCAGCGCATGACTGGCCGATCCCTCGACTTCAGCCATCTCCTCAACCACGTCCAGCCCTCCCTTGTCCAGTCCAAGCAGAAGTCCGACAAGGACGGAAAGGAGTGGAGGCTAGTCAGGGATGAAGTCGGCGAGTCAGTCACAATGTAACGCTACTGTTGATTCATCATAATGATCAAATGAGCTCCTAGAACGAATTGAGGACTGAATGTTCCCCCATCATGGAAGAGCACTTGCTTTTCACCAAGCCTGCCTCGATTTGGTGCTCTGTGAAAAAACCAATATTTCGTTTGCTGGTTATTAGTTGGCCCAGCAATCTTTTTGACTTCAGCCGCTAGCGGATTATTGTCCTCTCCAAGTTTGATATGCAGGCATCTCTAACGTCCACGGAATTCCTCCTCTGCTTTTGCTGAGCTGTTGAGGGCTTGGGAGTTTAGAGCTGCTGGTTGGGGTGGGAGGGGTTATTGAAATGCGTTTTCCTGTTTTTGATAGTGAGTTTAAGAGACATAAGTTCAGATATAAGCAGGTTCCTTTCGTCAAAAATAATTTGATTTTTGAATCTGGATTATTTGAGCTGGGTGGTGAGCCTGACGTTCTCGTCATAGATCTTGGAAGCCATCTGTCGAGTGTTTTCGAAGAGGCCCAGCATCTTGCTCTACAGATCTTTGGAAATGCGATGCTATTTCTCCATTATGGCCTTGAAGGTCTGGTGGGCCTCTTCTAATTTGTTATCAAACTTCTACCTCTCTCTCTCCAAGAACTTCTGAGTGTTTTCTACAACATTCTCTCGAAGAGTCTAGACACTCTGGTTGATGGCTTAATTAAGACCCTTGACTTGTTGGGGGAGGTTGCGATTCGAGCTGAACTACTCCTGATACTGCTTTATTATTTCTTTGTATTATCCCTCTCTTTTTAGAAATACAGTCTTTCGCTTTGAATGCTCGTCCTGCAATTGCTAGATTTGACAGTTTAGCTTGAAGACTTGGTCTTCTAGTTTTTCCACTATTTTTTTGTGTTCGTCCATGGGGATGAACAAGTTCTTGCTCTTGGAGGCGACAGAGTCAGAGGTGCGTTTGAGAGGCTGATCCTTGGCCAAGATTTTGTTCTTTGCCTAGCTGATTTTCATCATTGAGCCTGTTTCCAGAGTGCTGCTCATAATTAAAAAATATTGTATTTCGTATATCATTTCATGCAAGAATCTGTGGATTTAGTCTGGAACTAAGTCACCTTAGCGGCCCCTGGGCTTTAACGCCTTGTTCTGAATAATGTAAGTGGGTTCGCCCCTCATAACTCATTCACTGGGATTATGGGTCCTTCTGGCTCAGGCAAGACATCACTGGTATCAGTGCTGGCAGGGAAGTGCTGGTAAAGCAACATGAGTTTGAAGGGGTCAGTGATGGCCAACAACTCCGAATACAAGCGGAAGGGGTTCGGTTAATTCGGGGCATTCGTCTTTCAAAATGATGTCCTTCTAGAAACATTGACTGTAAAGGAGTCGATTCGCTTCTCTGCCAAACTAAGGCTGGACATTTCTGATTAGTAGGTTTAAGACAGGGTCAACTCTCTAATTCAGCAGTTCCAACTCACTCACTGCCAGGATACCAGAGTAGGTGGCAAGTTTACAAAAGGAGTGTCCGGAGGGTAGCGCAAAAGGACATGTGTCGCTATTTAATTGGTGGCTGACCCCAAAGTAATTCTGCTGGATGAGCCAACTTCAGGCTTGGATAGCTTTACAGCTCTGGTTATGGTGAGAGTGCTAAAATAATATTCAAAGAAGAGCACAGTAATCTGCACAATCCACCAGCCAAGCTCAGCCATCCTGAATAGTTTCGACCAGCTAATCGTCCTGAGCGCAGGACAGACCGTCTTTCAAGGTCACCCCTTAGATATGATATAATACAGCAAAAAAGGTGGATTCCCAATCCCCTAAGAGAGCAACCCTGCTGACGAGATGATGCTATTGCTTGAGAAAGGCGAGGTTTTCACTGCCAAGAACTATGACCTTGCTCTCTAACTACACGGGAAAGCCAAGTTCAATCCAGCTAACAATCCTATCACCAAGCGAGAGCGGGCCAATTCCTTCTTAGCAGAAATTGGCATTCTCTATCAACGAGGGATGCTCGATTTTATAAGGAACCCGATGAAGCTGGCCAATAAACTATCTGGAGCCATTCTGCAGTCCATCCTGGTCGGAGGTATTTTTTGGATGGCTGCAGAGAGCAACTAGGGTAACAAATACAACAGTTAGGGATAGCTACAGCTGCACCTGCGCAATGTGATGGGATGCGTATTCGTGTGCCTAACATCAATGGTGATGTCAGGTATCTTCGGCGTGCTGCTGACATGTAATAAGATCACAAGTCCCCGACGAACGCTAAGTGTTTTGCAAGTAGTACAGTTCAGGCTCCTACTCAGTCTTTGCTTATTATCTCTCGAAGCTCCTCATTGAGCTGCCCTTTGTCTTTCTCAGTCCTTTCCTCTTCTCTGCTATTATCTACTGGATGTTAGGACTTGATTCCTAGTTCGCGAGATTTCTGAGATTTGCGCTCACGATGGTGCTGGTCTCTGCAGTCGGCAATTCTCTAGGCTTGATGACTGGCTCCTTGTTCAAAGACGCCACTCGCGCTTCCAGTCTTTCCACCTTTTTCTTGATGCCTCTGATGCTTTTTTCGGGAATGTACTCGAACCTCAACGATATTTACAAGTGGATAAGCTGGATGCAATACCTGAGTCCGTTCAAGTATGGACTCTAAGCCCTTGTGACTAATGAGCTTGAAGATAAACATTTCTATGCGGGCGGTGTCTAGGTAAAAAATGTGATAGGAGAACTGGGTTTCAAGATGGGAGTAGGAGAGTGCGAAGGCATTCTGCTCGGATTAGCAGGGTTGTTCTACGTGCTGGGCTTCATATTCCTGAGAGCAACTGCACGTGGAATGTTATGAATTAATTATTTAAAAATAGACCTTGGAACTCCCTCTATCTTGAGGAAAGCAAGGTCAGCGCCAAGCACGAGCGGGAAATGAGGAGGCTCTTCACCAAGATAGCCAGCATCAAGCATTATTCCCTAGCTTTTTTCCATGATAGGCATTTTGAAAAACTTTTCACGAGTTCTAAGACTGAACGGTCTGCGAGCCTGTAGGAAGTGTAACGGCGGGAGCGAGAGGTGTCGAGGAAAGTGCGACAATACTCAATAAGAATCGGGCGACAGCTGGGGAGGCTGTCAGTCGTGAGAAGGCAAGTAACAAAGTATTGAGATAAAATCTATTATTTTTAGTATTTTAAAGATATCATCAACCGAAAATAGTAATGATTTAAGCTCCTGGATAGCCTTATGGATTCAAGGCCACTGACTGCTGTGGGGCCTTAGGTCTATCGGGCTATTTATAATGATAGTCTGTACCCTAACTAGCCTAGACTAACTACGGCAATGCCAACTGTAATCTGAAAGAGACAGACAGGAATGCCTGCAGTTTGATATGCGAGATAGAGCGAGCAGATGCGCAATCTTCACTTGCAAACATCAGTGCGCACTGTTTTAAGGATTTAATACCGATTAAGTATAATCACTCTGACCTAGACTACCGGCCATCCTATTTGACTCGGATTCGTTACAGTAGTCCTTTTTGCTTGCAGCAGATCAGTCCCTCCTCCAGTCTGCTCATCAGTTCAAACCCTCTGAGCCCGTCTTTACCTCTCCGCTCGACGATGTCTCTAAGTCGGAGCATCAAAAGTTCAGGGAGATTGAGCCTCTTGAGTGCAGGTTCCAGGAAGGCAAGTCTGTCAACTGTGAGCAGATTGTCAAGACATTAAATGGTAGTTAGCATGATCTCTTTATTTTATTGATAATTAAGTCGCAGACATCCACACAGACTCTACAGGGCACCCATCCGGAGCAAGCACCCGCTGTCCTTTTGACTCACTTGATACACAATTAGTGTGGCTTTGCTCCGGATAGCCTTTTTATAGCATCCACTGAGGAACCAGAGCACTCTCTGCAGCACTCCTGTCTCTGAAAGCCTTTCGATTGCCTTATTGATGTTCAGCAGCACCAGAATCAGATCAAGCAGGGCGATTAGTATATTAGTATTAGATTTTGGCTGCAATTTATCAAGCAGAGTAAAGAGCTTGCGGTTCTCAATCAGGCTCCCCTCTGTTGACCTGAGTTCTTGGCAACTTGTAACAAAGCTTATTAGCTTTGCTTACTGCTCACTCTCCTCACACTAACAGGTCTCCCTAAGTAAGCTGTGGATCGCTTGCACACTGTGTTCTTCAAGGTTTTGGCTGATGGACCGTTTGGGCTGCTTGATTGCTAACCATTCATGAGCAAGTAATTACGCGGCTGAAGCCCTCTTAATAGGATCCTTGTTGAAGCAGAGATTCAAGAAGTTAAGACCTTGTGAACTGATTTTAGGCAGTTGAGGGTGTGGGTCCTAGACGATTCTCATCATTGCTGGGTAAGGTAGTAGATCATGATATGGGCACTTCCCAGTTATCAGCTCGATCACAGTGCAGCCGAGCGACCAGATATCGCAAGCTGTAGTCACGTCGCCAAGTTGGACCACCTAGGGGGCCATCCAATAAGGCGTTCCCTTTGCAGAGTTCTCCTTGGAGGTTTCAGTAAGTTGCTTGGCGACTCCGAAGTCTGCCAACTTGACATTGCCCTTTTTGTCAAGAAGTAGATTGGCAGCCTTGATGTCACGATGGACGACTCCCTTTGAGTGCAGGAAATGAAGACCCTCGAGGATTTGTTTAACGAAGAAGGCGACAAGCGACTAAGGGAGAGGCTCATCTTTGGGAATCTGAAGCGATAGCGAGCCGCATTCGAGGTACTAAAGCACAATGAACGCATTGTTTTCATGCTTGAAGCAGTCGATGTAAGTCACTATGTTGGGGTGATTCATCATCCTCAGCATTTTAACCTCCTTCCGCACAGATTTGAATTCGTCCTATGATAGTCTGACCACCTTGATGGCCACTGTTTGCCCGTTCTACAAGTTGAGAGCTTTGAACACTTAGCCGTAAGCGCCTCTTCCAAGTTTATCGCCTATCCGATAAGGGCCCACGATTTTAGGCTTTCCACTCAGCTTCATTAATGAGTAGAATAGTTGAATTGCAAAGGCTCGATTCCTTCCAAGGTATAAAAGCCTAGCTCCAGAAGTTAAGGCTCTCACCGCGCTAGCTTCATACCATTCATAACAGCTTTGACAGACTCTTATAGTCCAAAGATTAATTTTCCGAAGAAGAATTCTAGTTGGTCACCTAAATCTGTAAAATTCTGAACAAATAAGAAGACCGGGAGGCGATCGCCGGCTACCGAGAATAGTTAAAATCAATCCTGTTGAATGCCAAACAGTAGAAGGACCTGGACGAGAAAATAAGGGTTTTCGATATGTCGATTGAGTAACTTTATCCATATCGCGAACAGACCATGCTTTATCTCTAAGAATACAGCATCCATCTCAACACTCTGAAGGCTGACTAGGCTGACACCATCGACTCCAGAAACTCCTAGCCCGATTCTCCAGTTAAAATTGTCAGCAGTAGCTTTGCTTGTTCAGAGGAGCAAGTCTCATAAGAATTAAATCTCATGAAGAAGATATCTCAACCTACGCTTGCTCGGTAGAACTACGAACCCTTGAAACATGCCCTACAAGACTACTATGGAAGGCATATGCTAGACTTCGCTTATGAGACTGTTCTTGAACTCTAGAAAGCAGGGTGCCAAGACGTCGATATCCAAAGCCTGATGAACCAAGTAAGAAAATAGCACAAATTCCTAGTATTTCTGTAGGGGAAGATGGAGTAATAAGGGTGGTAGCTGGACAAGGTGTACGGAGATGACAGCAAGCTGTTCTTCAAGCATTAATAATACGGTGTGGGATTGAAAATTTAATCGACTGTCGGATTAGATTTAAAACAATTTCTTTCTCTGATCTGCTAGATCGACCTGATGCAATAGTACGTGCCCATGTGTGATCAGACCAAGGAGTGCAGGACTCTTTCCAGGAATTAAAAGATTGGCTATGCGAGGATATCACCACCCGTCATAGCAGATCGATAATTATATTTCTACGCAGCCGGATACAACCGATTGAAATTCAACAACTCACTGCTGTTCTTCAGCCGGACTATCCACAATGACAAGGAGTTCTGCTAGAAGCACGCCTTCAAAGTTCCTGTGAAGGAGTCTAATGTCGAGAGGCTGGACTACCATTACTACGCTATAACTTACGAGCCAAGAAAGCCCAAGGCTAAAGTCAGAATAATATCCTGTGTGGACATGAAGTTGAATTTCCTGCCCGAGTGGATCCTAAAATTCGGAGCCAAGAAATTCGCAGTAGACTACCTGGAGGACATGGTGAAATGCCTGGACCAGTTCAGCCCGTGGCAGAAGAAGATTGAATAAAAGCCAGACCTTTACTAATTCTTCTAGAAATAGCTTTATGGGCAGCAGAAGTGAATAGTCAGTATAATCTAAGCTCCAGTAGGAGGTATTCTACCAGGGCTGAACGCCCCACTCGTCTTAGCTATTCCTAGCGCATCCAGTACATGCTCTTCTTGTTGTCGATCACCAGGAACTGCCGTCTTTGGCTGCCTCGGTGGCTCAGCACTCTTATCACAAGTTGGCTTGATTTGAAGCTGCAGCTTTTGCAATTATCGCAAGCGCAGTGTTTTTATTAGTGAACGCCTTTGCATTTCGAAGCTGCTATTCGAGCAAAAATATTTTTTTCAAAAAGGATGAGCTGAGGCTGGTGTGGCTGTAGTGAGCTCAAAGGGACCAGCTTGGTTTAGCCCTTTCTGTCAATCAATTCGAAACTGATGTTGCCGTTGGCGTGGATCCTCCTTGACACTATTTAGAAGGAGTCTTGTGGCTATTCTTGCTTTAAATTTTTCATTTTGATTCGAGCCGATGCAAGATGATCAATATTTTCCCTGGGAAATAGCCCCCGTGGTGCATGAGACTGCCCAAGCCCTTTCAGCGCGGGCTAAGTATTCCATTGACCTGGAGTAAGACAAGTATCGCACCAAGCGCAGGACGAACCGTTAGAAGTATGAAATCACGCTGCCTAGTGAGTTCAAAAAATAGCGTAGACCGATCGATCCTTTCGATCCTCGAGACCGCCAGCTTCTTATAGAAAAAGACCGACCCGAACGCATCGAGCGCTAACGACTATGTGAAGCTACAATCAAAAAGGTTGACGACCTGCATGAGCCATGTAGGAACTACTTAAGACTTCAGAAAGAAATTGTGAGTCTCAAGCGGCAGAATTGCTAGCTCTAGTAAAGCTTACTTCAAAAGTCGAGTATTATCCACGAGTTGTAGGCGCAGCTGAGGAAGAAAGAACACACAATTAGGGAGTCTCAGTGCGGGAAAAACGGTATTCAGGCCGAAGTCAAGCACCTGGAGAAGCAACTTATGGAATTTGAGCGAAAGATAGACACTTAACAGGTATTTAGAGAAATAAGCAATCTACAACAGCAAGTCTAGTCACTCCAAATCGAAAATTAATCTCTCCGCAAATAGCACCCTACTTCCAACTCAGTCCTTGAAACCCCTGAAAAGATGATCGAAGAAAACCAAGGTCTGAAGAAGGCCCTCGAGGAGCTGCGAGCCAAGGTCAAGAATGAGATGGACCAAAATCGCAAAGCTAAGTCAGAAATCGTCCTGCTCAAGTAGTAGAAATTAAAGCTGCTCAAAATTCTGCAGGACCTTTAAACAGAGGTAGAGTCTTTCAGACGCAAGGTGCAGGTCTCTGCAGAGAGTGAGATCAGCGAGCTGACCAACTCGCAGGCAGAAGACGATCCCCACCCCGAGCAGCCGAAAGGCTTGCAGAACCTTGTGCGAGAGCTTGCCGAGATCAGAGAGCTAAATAAATAGGTCTTCATTCAAATACAATAACTCAAGTGACTCTATTCATTTTTTGCGCAAGTACCTCAGGAAGACTGTCTCCTCCTGATGCCAAGACGCGAACTACTCGCACTCGCAGGGCCACTCCGATTTTAGAATTTTTAGCACCTCTTTGAGGTCGTAGTACGCCTTCTCCAGGGCCTTGAGCGATGGGTTAAGTTTGCTGAGCATTTAAGGCGGCCGGTTCATGAATAATCGATAAAGGGCCCCCAGCGAGCCGAATACATCAAACTCCTACCTCCTTGAAAGGGTTTTAACCAAAGCCACTCCAAGCAGTTTGAGAACGTGTTAATTGAGTGTGCTTAGGGCCAGTCCGAAGTCTTCTGGGAGTAGTTCTAGCATGAGCTAGGTAATAGCCTAAAATACTGAGTTCATCCTCCTCCCTTTCAATAGTAAGTCGAGGACGGATTGTTGGCGGACGATAACTTAACTGTCGAAGTCATCCCTGCTGGCTTCGGCGGCACACTGCTGAAAAGAGGAGCGGAGCAATCTGGTGTACAGAGCTTGTGACAAGGATGAGAGAAATAATGGATCGATGACAGCAGCCAAGAGATCAATGGAGTATTCCTGCCTGATGGATTTGCTACTTTCGTTGAGAAAGGAGGTAGCTGTCCTTTCGAAGTTAAATTTTCCTGCGAGGATTTGTTGCTGCAGTTGTCTGTTCTTCTAAGTGAAAGAAAGTTATTATCGATATGACTTTACCAAGCTCTTCAGTCGAGAGAAACTTGGATTCTATTAGCAGGCCAGACTGGAGTGCAGCAGAAGGAACTAAGTCGAGGAGAGCTACGTGTTCACACCTTCATCCTTTAAATGTGAGGCTGGGGACCTCTTCGCTTAAAGAGATCTGTTAACCTCAAGTGGGCCGAATACTGATATGTTCTATTTGAGCTCTGCGAATTGAAAGATCGGCAAGACCTAATGAGGAGAATTGAGTTTGCTGACACTAAGCTCGAGCAATGATTCTTGGAACTCACTGTTGGCCAGTTTGGAGGATTAAAGTTTGGGATCATCGTCTTAGGGCTAATCGACGGCCTCGTCTTTCATTTCCAAGAAGCTGTTATATAGTCGCAGGTAGTTCATTAACCCAACCTCGATTGACTCATCGAATTTTAATTTTAACGATTTTCTGCCCTTCTCTAGTATTTCCTTAGCTAATTTAATACGTTTTTAACGGGCAAATATCAGCACAGGAGCTAGCTGGCTTAATGATTTAGCGCTGATCTACTTCTTGAGCGAGTGCTCCCATAAGAGGGGAAGGTGACTACGGACTAACTGCTCGGTCCTTGCTTTTAGCCTCTGATGATACGAATCTGAAAAAGCCTTCAAGAAGGGTAGCAGTATGAGGTGAGCGTTGGTCTACAAAGCCACAGAAAATTACTTGCGAGCCTAGGTATCCAATAGGTGGAATTCTGCGAAATACTTTTATAAATTGGGAGAAGCAAGCTTTTTGGCGCTAACAATCTCTTCTCTGCCTTATTAGCGTGGGAGCTTCTTCTCTTATTAGACAGGCGCTCTAGACTAATGTCTTTACAAGGTTTTTCTTTGCTACCAGCTCCTCTACTCCTCCGATTTAAGAAGGTTGCTAACCCATTACCACTCCTACCCCTTCTCTCGAAGCACTTTTATCACCTTCCTAAGCTTCGACACTGAATTGTTCAGAGTGTTCTTGTCGAATCTCACTAGGAGGGCTTTGAGGACATCAGTAGGGTTGAGTTTGGCCTTGAGCGACTTGCCTAGAAGAAGGACAAAGGCGCCAAGCACTACGTTGAGACCTAGTCCTTTCACTAATCTTTAAAGCGTCTAAATCAGTTCCTCGATATGGCCAATTCGTTTCCAATTAATTAAGATTTTTTAGATTATGTCCTTGAGTTGGGATTAATTAGCCTGGCCGAGTAAGCCGCTCTCACTCATCTCCGCGAGCAGGGAAATCGAGTTGTTATGCACCAGGGCATGGTTCTATCCAACCAACTCAGACAAGGTGCGAAGGGCACTACTGCTTGACTCGAGCTGCTTGCCTCGCACGGCTTGCTTTATCTGCTCGATGTAAGTTAGCTTCTCTTATGCTGAAAAAGATGCCAAATCCTAAGAGAGCAGCTACTAAAGAGAGACCTACTATATTTAGTCGCTGATTTTGTCTGTGAATCTTTTGAGCTCATTCTTCTTGAGGATCAGGCTTTCGGCTAGCTGCTTAAAGAGCGCCCTAGAGGCAGTCCCCTGTCGGATCAAAGCCCGCACCACTGCGATCGAAATTTACTACAGCTACTACTACTACACAAAGAGTCTTATTAATGCGAAACAAATATGCCTTATCAGGTGTGAAGGAAGATCCTACTTCTCTTTATCGACGAGTCCCAAGAGAGTCCGGCCCGATTCCCTTGCACTTTCACTGATATCCTTGAGGTAAGTATTCAGCACTTCCTAAAGACTGGTGAGTTCAAAGGGGATGCTCGACTGCTACTTCTATTTGAAAGGGGAGTTCAAATTGGAATTATCCAGGAGACTCGGGTGAGCAGAGTGTGAGGCCTGCTCGATTGACGAGAAGCCCTCCCCGTTGAATTCAAGGAACTAGTTGCTCGAGTTACTGACTTATTCAAACATTATTACTATCAGATGAGCTATTATTACTCCTCCTCGTTCTGTAGCTCGACTCCCTCGCCCCGCCGTTACGCCCTCCTTTCCTTGAGCTTTAATTTTCGGATCTTTCTTCTTGCCTTCTATTTCAAATCGTCTTCTTATCTGTGCTATTCTAATTTCTTGGCATAAGTTCTAGTGAGGTCCTTGGAGAAGTCAACTGTGGGCATTGAGGCAGCCTGAATCTCTTAGTACTCCTTCATAGAAACAATCCTACCGTCGTCAAGTATTTTCTGCTTATTGAGCCCGCCGTAGACTCCATCTGGCTTAACTTTTCTCAACTGGTTCTTGGATATCTTGATCTGGTCAAGGGAGAGCTTATTTTGGGGCTCTCTTATAGTCTGTTTGAGCTGAAGCAATTCTTCTTAATCTTAGTCCTATTGCACCCTGAGCTGAGCAAAGTTGTCCGAGTAGACTGTCTAATTGACCCTCTCTTTCAAGCGCTCATGCTTTTCCACATTCTTTTTCACTTATTTCTTCTCCTTGAATTTTCGTCTTAATTCTTTAAGCTTCTACAGTTTCGAGCTCTATTAGCGCTACTCCCCGAGCTAAATCACAGGTGCTTGCACTAATCCCAGACTTCTTGAATACTCCTGCAGATTTAAGTTTTTCAATTTGAATATGGATTTGTCGGGGGCATTGTGCACGAACCTGCAGTAGGAGATGAAGGCCCTCTGAGCCAAGTACCTCAGTTCGACGTCCTAGCTGCAGAACCCTTCGAGCGAATTTGTTATCGAGATCAATTTATCTCTGTTTAGACCTGTTTTTGAATATTTTATGTTGGCCTATTTCAGATGCTCCATAAATTTTTATTAGGATTTGTCCAGAAACAGAAGGCTCTTGCCCTCTGCGTTGTAACGAGCTGTCCGGCCCACCCTATGAACATAGGTCTGGATATCCTCAGGGATATCCACCTGGACTACCCAGTCAACTGCCGGGAAGTCTAGACCCCTTGCTGCAATATTAGTGGTGATTAGAGTAGCATACTGCTTTTCTTTAAATGTGTAGAAAAGGGCCATACGCTTATTCTGCTTGAGCCTACCGTGAAGTTAGAAAAGGGGAAATCCTAGTTTGAATTTTCTGAAGCTTTCATAGCAAAACCTGACTTGTTTGCAGGTCGAAAAAAATATGAGATTTTTTGATTTAGGGTGGTTCTTTAGGAATGAATAGAGGCTGTCCAACTTTTCGGGAAGGTCCACGTTCATCACCATCTGGCTAAGTCCCACTGGGAGCTAGAATCTCTGCTACATGCCCAGGCCCGCAGTGCGATTCAGGAAGATGTTCTAGGGCGCATTCAATTTCAGACTAGCCAAGTTCATTATTTACTTGTTAAGAGTGGCAGAAAAAAGCATATTCTGCCTCTTTTAAGGGAGGAAATCCATTATTGCTTTCAGAGGCTCTTCAAAGCCCATTTCGAACAGGGAGTCGGCCTCGTCAATGACCAGGATCTGGCAGTTATGGGTCTGAAGGCCGTAAGTAGCCTCGAAGTGATGCAAGAGCCTCCCAGGCGTACCTATTAGGACATTCATCCTGGCTATGTTTAACCTTTCGAACTATATGTTCTTGCCTCCTATAACCAATCCCACAGAAATGGTGTCCTGCTTTTATGTTATCGAGTTGAAAACTTAGAAAACTTGCATCGCTAGCTATCGAGTAGGCAAAACAACCACAGCCCCTAGACCGTCCTAACTTGTGAACTTGCTCCTGTACAGGTTCTCGACCAACGGGATTAGGTAGGCCAGTGTTTTACCACTGCCGGTTTTGGCTGCTGCCAATATGTCTCTGCCAGTTAGTGCATGAGGAATGACACATCTCTGAACCTCAGTCATGATAGAAAATTTCCTTTTCAAGAGTCCAGCAAGAGTTTCCTTGGAGAGAGGCAAGTCAGTGAATTTAACTTTGAAGGCCCTGTCGAATTGTAAATTGTCGAGAAGCCCTTTTTTGCGGGCATCTTCCAACCTAAAGTCATAGAGATAGTCGCCTGACTGAGGTGCTTCCTTGCTGATCCGCTGTTGGAGTTGGTCTACGTCTTTGAATCGTTTGTTCATTTCAACTTGCAATTGATAATATCACTTCTTCTTTAGTTTATACTCATCCAGGAATTACCACATGTTTTACAAGTCCCCGTAATCAGGCACTGCAAATCTGCGTCCGCTCGTCCTCGAGAATAGCTTGTCCACTGTTAGTCTAAAGGCATCATCAAGCATTCTCGGCAAAAGCATCTTTAGGAGTGGACTTGACTCCTCAATGCAGGGGTTGGTATTGACTTCGATAAGCCACAAGCCGAGCTCCTCATCGATCATAAAATCGAATCCGAAAATCTAAAAGCAGAATTTTCGATGCTCTGGATCGATTTTGTCGATTACTGCGCTAAAGCAGATCTTGCAGATTTATTTCATGCCGAAGAGGATATTCTACAGACTCCCATCTGTTTCCTGTAGGAGCTCTTTTAGCTGCCGGAAGCTTAACTGATTCCCGTTTTAGAACTTGCTGTAGACCTTACTGGTGGACTGGACGGCGTTATTGGTGAGATGTGTAAGCAGATCGTTTGAGCCTGTGGAGAAGGGCAGACTGGAAGTCCTGACATATCCTTCCTTAAAAAAAAAGAGCCTGAATTATTGAGTCAATAGTGCCCAGACCCTAATATCAAACTTCCTGCCGGCGATCAGTAGCGGACGCTAGATGTACTTCTGAATGAGGACACTATTGGTCTTGCGGAGGATAGGTCGAGTGGACTTCACTTTGGAGCTGACTTTGCCGAAAGAGTGGTCGAACTAGTTGTAGCCCTCTTGGAAGCCCTTTAAGATATTGTTTAGCTATTCGAGCGTTGAAAATATTTCAATTCCTCTCCCGCGGTTAAGGTCGTTAGGCTTTGCGAACCAGAGATAGTCGTTGTTGGCGCCCATCATCACGCTTGGCATCAGGTAGTTGCAGTGTTTGAACGTAAAGCATTTCCGTTTGAAGCATACTCCGTTGAAAGTGGACTATTTGAGCCTAGCCAAGAGCTGCATGCGTTCCTTGTGCAATTTATGCTGATCCTTGGGAGAGTGCTTGGTGTAGAAGTTGAGGAAGCAGATAAGCTGCTTATCGCAAAATTCATCCTGGAAATCAATGATGAAAGATGACGGCAGGAAATGGTAAACGTTCATATGCTTGCTCTAACAGTAGAAGTGAAGATTCATGAGTAACTTAGTTTTGTCTGAGAGTTATTCGAAATGCTCGAAGTGGTTGACGATGGTCTGACCCTCCATCAGGAAATATTTGAAGTTGCGGGGAGTCTGGCCCCACCGGAAGTGCACTTTGGAGAATTAGTCGGCCTACTGCCAGTTGTCGCGCTGGAGAAGGACCTGTCTTACGAGCTGGGCGTTGTTGCCCGGGCCGATATAATAATACAAGCTGGCCGGTCTATCAGTCAACATTATTGTAAAAGAACACTCTTAATGCTTGGTTTGACCTTTATTTAATCAATAAATCCAATGAGTATTCTACTAACCTCGCCCCAGTCCAGGCAGGCCAAGGCTCCCACAGTTTATACCTGCTTCGACTTTAGGAGTCTTGGCGGATTGCCTCTCAGGCATGCGAGGTCTGACAACATCAAGTTGCTCCTCCTCTCAGAATTTTTCAAAAGCAATAAACGTAGAAAAGAGAAGGAGGCAAGTCGGAGGGACTCGGCCTGCCAGATCAAATGCAAGCCGTAAGTCAACAGGATTTAGAAAATCAACGACTTTCAACACATACGATTAAATGCCAAAGGATTGCACATATAGAACCGATCAACAAACTCGATAGGAGGGTGGACCACGTAAAGGAAGTAGAGACCACGGCGAGCCATGACGGCACGAGGCCGGGAGCTGTTGAGGGAGGAGTTGTCGGGGTGGAACTTCTCCGAGAGTTAGTTTAACAAATGAAGCAAAAGTTAATTGGAATAACATGGCTCTATCAGAACTTAAATTCAAAAACTAAAAGTTTTACAACCGCTTCTACCTCTTCGAGGACAACAGAGCCAACCGCGACCAGCTCATCCGCGACGAGATCAAGGCGGCGGCCAACCTCGAGAAGCTAACCCCCAATTCGAAGGATCTGCTGGCCTAACGAGCCAATAGCGAGCTGATCAAGTACATCACTACCTTCCAGAAGTAAGGTTAGGTGGATTCGTTCGATCTGGGAGTCATCCTGCAGAAGCTAAACTACTTCAAGGTATATAAATTCAACAGCTAAGCAGGTAAATGTATAACAAGTTAAAGAAGAGTGTAGTAGGTTAGCCGAAGAGGATCCGGCCTATCAAAAGCTTCTTGAACAGGATAAGGCCCTTCACAAAAGTATCTTCAAGCTACTCGTCCACGGCTAGTCTATCCCCGCAGAAAAGTTGTTTAGATTCCTGAGGTACCTCAAGGACCCTAGTTGCAACTTCGATGCCAAAATTATTAACACTCTGAGTACTGAGTTTGGCTCCAAAGAATTAGTTAAAACTATTGTAAAACAGTTGTACTTAAATAATTTGGAAATTAAGTCGAGGCCGAAAAAGGAGCCCCCTCCGCCAGAGCGACCCTCCTTCAAACCCACTCTCGATTAGAACACTAACAGGATCGCATCCAGAACTCGCAATCAAGTCGGGATCTTCTAAAAACTGAGCCAGATGAAAAAGAAGTAGGAGAAAAAGGAAGTAAGCCTGGAGCCCCAGTTTACTTTCAAGCCTAATGTATAGTCGTCCAAGTCCAAGTCGAAGTCTCCAATCCATTCTAGATATCAATAGAAAAAGAAGGAGCCCTCTCCAATCCGTGAGGTATTCGATAGGTCTTTTAAGGCCAATAAATGCCCAAATTTCGAAAGGGCTCGCTCGAAGACCCCCAAGAATTTTGAGAAGGCGACGGACAGGATCATCAAGGCCACTCAGCATCGCCACTAAATGTAATAAAGGATGTCCTATATCCCAAGGGGATAGAACTACGAGAAGATAAGGAGCATGAAGGTTGAACCCTTCTCGGTCGCCTTTAAGGGCAAGAACTGCATCAAGAAGGTCTACTAGCCCTCCCACTCCAATTACTCCGTCCACTCTCGAAATTATAATTAAGAGTCCGAGCCCTACTCTCCCAGGACCAGAGTTGACACTTCACCCACCACCCAAAGCATATCGGCCATTCATCGGTTCAACGAAAACCTTTAAAATTCTCGATTCAAAAATGACTCGTCCGGGTTGGATTCGATGAAGAGCTCCTCCTCAGTCAACTTCCGCGAAGTCAAGATCAAGGTCGACGAGACCACCACATAGACATTGGTGATCGGCCCCAACACGGACTCGTCTGCAATGGCTAATTGGTTCGCTGAAAAGTACGACCTCACTCGGTAGCAGAGTCGAAGGATCAAGCGGCTTATCGAACACTACAAAATTTAAGAATGACTATTATAAAATCTGCAAGCTAACTACTTTAGTTGACAGCCATCCTCCTTAAAAAGAGGCTTTAGATCATCCCTTCAGAACTTGTCACCTTCCACGCCAGGGCTGCCCTCTCCGCCTTCTCTGTGCTCAAGCGATCCGCTAACCTCCCCTCCATCCTTCATAATTAGGCGCTGATCCGGACCAAGGCTTCAAAAGATCGGTATGAGGCCTGCACTAAAATTCTAGGCATCAGAAAGTGGACCCCTCTGATCAATGGTACGCTCGCGAACTGTGCTGCATATGGACACAACTTCTAATCTTAGACAGGAGCAAATCTATTACCTATCGCATTAGCGGCGTTCGCCAACAACCGCTAGCTTAAGGTTGACTAGGCACTGAACTATATGCAAATCCTCATTCAACTCAGATCTGCACTCGCTAAATCAACTCTCAAGAAAATAGCAAGCCCGGTTGCTGCACTGATCATTTTAGGACTACACATGTAAATTCCCATGGAAAAGCTGTAGCAAAAGCTAGGGTTCTTTCAAAAGCACTACAACGGGGATCAGAACTCATAAAATGTAATGTGCCTTTTACTTGAGAGTGCATTAAAAAGTTTAAATCATTAATTCGATAATCCAGCGAAACTAATCTTCGAGCCATTCAAATTTTAGCAAAAGAAGTTTAGCTAGCACCTTTACTTGTATCGAAAAGGAGAGGAGCCCTTGTTTAAGATGATGTCTCGTCTCCTCTGCAAGTTTGATTTTAGAGAAAATCAGACTTATCTTATCGAGTTGCCTGAGACTCATCGCTACAGGGCCCAATTTATCCGTAGTGCGATGGCGAGTATGCTGCTGAGGAGTCACCTCTACACGGACCAATCGGTCCCACTGCCGTTCTAGCTGGACAGCCTCCTTACGGATCAAAGGCTGAATTCTTACTTAAAACTTATTGATCTGAAATTCATCAAATTAGAAAACTATAAGATATCCTGCAGCGGAGGAGTTGAATTGCTAAAATCCTATGAGCCAGACTTAATGGAGGAGGTGAAGAAGTGGCTGCCCTAACTCAAGTAGGACGAACAAAAAAAACTTGTGAGCAAACTCTGCGACTTGCCCAAACTGAGTCGAGAATAGGTACTGTGGGTGCTGGAGTTGCGGCTGGAATAGAAAATCATAAAATAGCTTTGATTATATTATGAAATCGATGCGATAAAGGGAGATAGAGCAAGAGCCTTAAGAACTCACGCTGGAGATCGACAGGATCTCAGACTCCCATCTCTACCTGCTTGTCTCCATCCGCATAGTTAGTGCTCGTGTCATCGGAGTTTAGTCTGCTCAGCTTAATTATCACCTTGAGTTCAGTGAGGACTGGCTTCTCGTCAAAGGCAACAAAGCCGGGTCGACTCAGGTCTCTTTTAACCGTCCCCACACTCATGGCAGTCAAATCGTTTGGAATCATTAAATTTAAATTGTCCTGGCAACTACAAATCCCTTTGGCTGGCCGCAGCTGTGCTTCAACCTGCTAGCCTCAGACTCTTGGGGCAGGCTTGTTACTGTTGCTTACGGGCTTGCTCATTTTCCTATCTAGGCTGGCTCAACAGCGAAGAGCGCTGGTCTTTTTCGTCCGCTTCCGATGAGCCTGTTTACAGGAATGCTGGGCTACCTAAAAGGCAACTCCGCCGAACTCAAGGACTGGCAGCGAGTGCTATGCGAGGGTAAGGGAAGGTAGGTGATTCGAACTAGAAACATGGGAGAGGTACGAGTGTAATTCGATGTGAGCAAGGTGAATTTCGAGAGCCTGGGTTTCGACTGATTTTTGGCTTATAATAAAGTGCAGACAAACCCATAATTAAATCGCTAATTTAAACAGCAAGTCAAAGTTTCATTGCTTCTTGGATGTGCTGTCGAGCAGCTGCCGCAGCTCGTTCTCCTTGAATTTATTGCCACGGTTCACTGCTACTTCGATGGCAGTTGAGATGAACCCTTATTTTACTAGGCACTCATACACCCTGTCGTTCCCTATCTTGGTCAGCCAGCGCCTGCCCCTTTAACTCTGATTTTTTTTGTTAAGGAGTTCATAGACGAGCTCGAACATGACGCGCTTGGGAGCCTTCTGCTCGAAGAGGTGGTCGAGCTGCTGCCAGTCGAGCTTCTAGATGGCCTAGTAGACAGCCCTGAGATAGGCAGCTGGACTATTGTGCTATGAGGTGACTGAATCAGGGTCAGCCAGCTTCTTAATAATATAGATCTGCTGCTTGCAGTTCTTCTGCACCTACATGAAGTGGATGCAATTGTTCAGCATATCTGCCCTTTTTTTATTATCAGTCTAGTTAAGACCGATCCGTAGGTACTACATGCTCACTCGCTTCACCTGTCTGCTCTGCTTCAGCAGTTAGATCAGCTTGGTCGGCTACTATCTACGGAGGTAGCGGATGACTCTTTCTTTGGTTGATTCGACCTACAAAGCCCGGCATAGCACTTGCCATTGCTCTTTCTTGTAAGCCCTGCAGATGAAATCATTGACGACGTCAGCAGAAATACAGAGCTAGAGATGATTGAGGGCCTTCTAAATGATACCTTCAATATTAGGAGCCTTGTTATTTAGCCACAACAAGAAGTAAACCCGTTTGTCTACTATTCGTTCATGCTCTACCAGTCGCAGGGCCTGCTAGTAACGTTCTGCTTCCGCCGCGAACTTAGCTACCTCAGCAAAAGGTTTCTGATCCAGCTAATTGAACTTCCTCACTATCCTCTCAATTATTGAATCATCCGAATCTCGTGATGATGTGATCTTGCAGCAGCCCCAGTGAATGTACACTTAGGTCTTGAAGCTATCAGCCAAGCCAAGCGATTTTATTACAGTCAGGCACTAATAATGCAGGGAGTATCTCAGCAGGATCTTGACGAGCAAGTCAGGCCGATCGTAGCCCAGGTAAAGAAGTTGCTTGACAGTCAAAGCTCTCCCGTAGCCGAGGTATCTCAAAGAATTGATACAGCTCAGATTTTTGCAAGTGGTATGAAGAATCGAGGCAGGAAAATCTGATTTGTAAAAATTGATTCCGAAGAAAGCGGTATTAAGAAACCTGGTTTGAAGTTGCCTCTCTAAAGAAAAGGATGCGGCCTAGATGCAGCTGCTGACGGCTGCATTGATGTCAATAGCCTTCTCCAGCTAAATGATGCCAGCAACTTTGCTCTGCAGGAAATTCTAATAAGCCAAACAGAGACTGAGCCCTGCAGTCGGCACTTAAGACTCAAAGCAGTCCTCGAAGTCCTTGGGGACAGGCCTGATGAGCAAATGGTTTTAGCCGTAGACTCGAACCCCATCAATCTCCTGAAAGGGGATGATATACCCAGCTTCAACCTAAATTTCAGCGTACCCCTAACTGTCTATAAGGAGATTGAACTGGCTCTTGCTCACCAAAGCAGTCTATCCGTCAATCCAACAAATCCTAAACTATTTCTCCCGGGACTCACTTCGCGATTTTGTGATGCTACCTTTGAAAGTCAGACTAAAGCACTCAAATACTTTAATCTAATCTTCCTTGAAAAAAGCTATTTTTCCAGTGCCAAGTGCGACTCCACAGTTGCCTTCAATGCTGAATTACAAAATCTAAAAGTTGAGAGTGCAGACCAGATCTTTCATTTTTAAGAATAGACTGAATCTTATGATTTTTCCTTCTTAGACAAAGTAGATTGAGGGGTCTGGCTTGGCTGACGCAGACCAGATGCAGCTCTTCTTGCTCTCCAATGAAAATAAAAATTTTGGAGACTAAAGGCCCGCCTAAACTGAGTAGAACTTCATCTTTGATAGGAAGATTATCGTTTTCCCGATGCAACTGGCTGAGCTGCAGACTAAACGTTCTCCGAGGTTGACCACTTTGAGGACTCCTCCTGGGTAGAAAAGTCCGTAGCAGCCGTTGCTCCAAACAACGCAGACTTTTTCGTCCTATGTGAAAAACAGTCCCACTATCTTTTATCGGCTTTCGAAAGCAGGATTGTCCTTGAGTTAGCCGTCGCAAGAAAAGATGGCTATTTTACCGAGAGTAAGTTCGGTTTCAGTGAGGTTGAGTTCTTGGGCGGACTTGGCAGTGAGTGCAATGGGACCGCCGAAGGGAGCTGCGGCGAGATGCATATTCTCGAGCCTGAGTAGCTTGAACCTAGAGTGAAGTTCGGAGTATCGATGAATCTGTAGGTAGCGGGGCGGCCTAAACTGGATCCAATTTTATGGCCTTCTCATTTTTGATACGTGACAAATCAATTCTTCATATAATCATTTATGATCTCCTAAAGGATCTGCTCGCTCTTCTGGCCTTTAATCAGCCTATTCTTTATTTAATTGATCAACTCCGCCTACTTCTCATCGATTATCTCACCCAGGATCACCCTCAGTTTCCTCAAATGCCACCGCTAGTTCTTTGTAATTCTGTCATTTTAAAAATTTTAGATCTTTCTAAGTGCCTGTAAGAACTGCTAATTCTTAGTATGGTGAGCTAAGAGGGGTACTTAATTTATGACGATTGATTCTTAGATATGATGTCTATATGATTTCTCAACTTCCGAAGGGTTATTAATGCTATCTATGATGATATCAATGTCGATCTCAGCCTCGCTGTCTAGCTATTTCCTTTTGTCCTGCAGTTATTTAAGTTTCTCTTAGCTCTTTACTGCCAAGAACTCTTGATTGCTCTCTTCAAAGCATTTAAAGCAGACAGTCATCGAGGGATCCTCCTTTGCGACGTATGTTATTTTTTAGACAGATTTCAGACAAACAGTGCACTTTGTTTTTTTTTTGGAAAAGCCCTTGAACACGCCCATGATATTCTAGGATGTTTTCTTGAAAATTGTATTGATATTAAACATGGAGCACGCTTATCTGTTATTCATTATTAAATATCATTTCTTGCGCCTCTCGACCTGCTTGAGCTATTCCTACTTGGCCTTTATCTTTCCCTACAACTCCCGACGTTACTCCCTTACTCCTTATAGCTACTTCACTAGTCGCTACAGTCGTTACTTTTGCTTCTTGCGCATCACGTGACTGTTTCGCTCCAGGATTTACCGCTTCCGCAGTTAGAGTTACTAGCGTGCTCGTTAGCGCTACTACTGCCGGTAAGAGTGGTCACGAGATTTTTGAACGGTGTTCCTATCCGTCGACTAAGTCTTTTTTCTGATTGTAAAATCATTAGGGTCTTGGCCCTGCTTGACGCATTACTCTTCAAAGGTCTTTTTGATATCCTGATACTGCTTCTGCCTGGTTTCTAGCAGCAATTTCTTCTTACTGAGGGTTTCTTCAGCCTTTAGCACCTGAACTTTGATGTTTCGGAGTTATTAGTTTATACGACTTATTTTGGACTAATTGGTCTATTTCTTGAGTTATGCGAGCTGCTTCTCTTGTTTGCGCTTCTTATTCTCAAGTTGCTTTAGCTACTCCTGAAGCTAATGGATAAGGACATCTTTCTATCTGGAGTCCTTCTCAATGGAGTTTAGACAGTCATTTCCAGACTTGCCTCGCTTTTCTGCTGATTTAAGGTAGAATTTGAGCTAGTTGTTATAGTTCTTAAGACTGTTTTTGGCGTTGTCGAGCTAAGACTGCAGCTGCTTGCGAGTTCTTTAGACCTCGGCTTTAGGGGAGATCTTTTCCGTCAAAGTGGCGATCTGCTGCTCGACTTGCTACAGACTTGATCTCAGTTTCTCCTCGAACTTCTGGAGGGAGGCGATGCGTTAGTCCAACTTGCTTTCTTCGGGAGTTGCCATAGCTGATGAATCTGTCAATTATAGCTGAACTTTAAGCAAGTCATTAAGAAATCAAATATGTCGGATCTAAACTCGCCTTTGGTTGAGGAGCCGCTGTCCTCACGTCGGCAGAGGACCATGCGGAAGATGACTCTGTTGATCGTGATCTGCGTGTTCTTCATTCTCGCCGAAGTCATAGGCGGGATCATCAGCCACTCGATCTCTATCATCTCAGACTCCATCCACATGTTCACGGACCTGATCAGTTTCCTGATAACGATCATCAGCATCAAGATCTCCCTGCGCTAGGCCAACGATTAGTACAGCTACGGATTCTTCAGAATTTAAATCATAGGAGCCATGGTCAACCTCTTCCTAATCTGGACACTAACGCTCTTTTTAATCTACGAGGCTATCGACCGAATCATCGAGAGGCAGATGGTCAGCCGGCCCCTCGTCATGGTGATTGTAGCCTCACTGGGGCTAGTTATCAACCTAGTCATGGCCAAAATTCTTCATTAGAACACCGATAACGCTGACTAGTCTCTCTTCAAAGATGTTGAGGATAAGCACTCCTCACACAGTCATGCTAGTCATGAACATTAATAGCACTAGCATGACTAGCTTGATCATTAGCATCATGAACATCATCATGATGATCACCACGATCATGATCACGGTCACGATCACCATGACGATCACCATGGTCATGATCACCATGGTCACGATCACCACAGTAATTAAGATTGTAAGCCTCACCCACAGTAAAACAAAATAAATACTCAATGCAGATCAGCGAGCATAGGCCCTATCGGGTAGTGCTAAATGATATCCTGCAAAAAGAAGGCAAAGGACACCGAATGCGAAGACTGCTTGGGCTGCTATAAATGCTAAAAGCAGCCATTCCTCAACTACTGTGATCACCATAGCAAGCACCAGCAGCAGAAGATAGATACTTACGAAGGAGACTGCACTTTTAGCAAGTTGCAGATTGTCCCCAACAAGGCTCTCTCTCATAGCAATTCTCACCACGGTCATTCACATGGCCATACACACAGCCACTCTCATGGACACAGCCATGGAGGGGCACACTCTCATTAATTCTTGTCAGTCCAGGGGGCAATGCTCCACGTTATTACTGATATTATTCAGTCTGTCGGAGTCCTCTTGGGCTCCCTTCTAATTTACTTCCTCGGGTCGTCAAGAAGCGTCGGTTAATACAACTACTGGCACTTAGCGGATCCAATCTGCACTCTGTTCTTCTCGGTGCTGGTAATTTTCTCGACCAAGCCACTCACAATCCAGATGTTCAACATCATCATGCACAAGAATGAGACCCAGATGCGTACAAATGTGCTGGCCCACTTCAAGAATATAAAAAAGTAATACATGCTGAACATACACGACCTGCACGTCTGGGAACTGACTCCTTCGAACTTTGTGGTGACAGCTCACGTGGTTTGCAAGGGAGAAGGCTAATCCCTATCGCTAGTGGCAAAGAAGCTTACAAAGGCATGTCGGAGCTTAGGGATCAAGTACACGACATTCCAGATATAGAGTTTGAATGACTTATGAATCATTATGGTAGTCCCCAGGCGAGGAGCATCTAATAAGTGGCGTCAAAGGTCCTAAGTTCGGTGAGCACGGCCTTCTCGTTCTAGAACCACTCGCTCTTGAAAAAGGGGTCCAGCGGCAGCGGCTTGATGTTCCCCTCCACCTCCTGGAATATTATTTACATCGACTCCAAGATATCGTACCCCCTCTAGAAGACTATCTTTTTCCCGTCGATTATTATCGATTTGGTGTGGTCGAGGTCCTCGTCGTCGTGCCGCTTGATGTACACGCCCACTCCTTCGCTCACTCCGAACATCTATTTCAAGTATTTCGGGTGAACTAGTTCCAGGCCTCGCTTTCTCAGGCACTCTTCCTCGTCACTACTTATTTTGCTGAGCAGCCAGTAATATCGATTGCCTTGTTCCTCGGTAACTTTCCTCAGCTAGATTGTCACAGTGTCCATGAAATAATAAAGGATTGAATTTCACAAGGCGTATATCGAGCTCAGTCTGAAACAGAGCCCACTTGAGAAGTGGATGTATCAGAGCAAGTTCCCGTACAAGATGGTGCTGTGCATTCTGCTGATAATCCTATCCTCCATAAAAGCATACTTCTACTCTAGCATTCTCAGCAGACAGCCCTAGATCTTTGTAAGGGGGCTGAATTACCAAGTGCTGAATCACACTGACACTGGAGTCTACTACGGCTCGCCCGACATGATTAATCTGCCCATCAAGCACTTTTTCACTAACGAGGACCTGCAAATCAGCATCTTTCAGACTTTTTAATACTTTAAGAACTTGGACTCCAATACCTTTGGCTATGTGGACCAGTCTGAAATTAACACAAGATAGCGCACCTTGTTACTGAACTTCCGGAATGGCTCATCGGTTTCCTACAATTTCACTATCGAGGGGGGCATCATCGCTCCATTCAACATATCTGACCCCGACTAGCTCAAGCAGACTGTAAATTCAGTATTCTCTTTCTCCCTCATTTTCGAAGGGATCCAACAAATCGAATCCTACATCGACTATTCGATCACCAAAGACTACTTTTTTTAGTTTTATTACGAGTTCTACCACCTGGCAGCAATCAGACTCCAGGTCTATTCGGATTTCATCTACGCAATCAATAGAGTCGAGCCAGGCCTTAAGTCTTACATACCTGCCAAGGCTCCAGTCAAGCTCCTAATGGCCTACAATGTGTGGGTCATCTAAACTTTCCTCAGTCTGATCGGAATCCTTTATTTCTACCTGCATGTTCGCTCCTTCCGAAAAAAGCTATTCATCTATAACAAAATACAAAAAAAGTAGGACGTCCCTAAGCCACGTCTGCCCTGGTTTTAACTACTAACAGGACTTATGACCGTAGTCGTCTCGGTTTGCAGTTTCGTGTTCCGATATCAATCAGCCCTCAATATTTCAGCCGGAATCATCGCCGGCTTGGCCTGGCTCAACCTGCCCAACTACATGGGGCATATCAAAAATCTATATTTCATAATATTATTACTTCAAAAGAGTCCGCCTTTCTTGCTAAGGTGGTCGCTTAGCACTCTGCCACTCTACCTTGGCATGTCTCTTATGGGGACAGTAATGTTTGCCCGCTACACTTGGCTCTTCTAGTCGTGGTGGACTTCAATCCTCTCCTTATTCTACATCTGCTACTACAACATGCACTACTAGGAGATGGTTGTAACGGAGCCTCGGCTATTCAACTATACCTTCTTCTTCGTTTTCACAGTAGTTTTCACATACTGCATGTACGGCTCGCTATTGGTGGCCATGTTCTGCTCTTTCGTCTGGGATGAAAAATAAGAACAAATCCAATTGTAAATCCTCTCCAATCTGAAGATTACCTGCTCGCATTGCCAAACTAAGTTCCCATACGCAGGGAATAATCACGACTACCAGCTCCTCCAGCACTAATTCGGCATTAGTGCGCTCTATCTGGCCAAGGGCAACTTCCGAGGCTAGAATTACAAATCCTTGTTGGAAGTCAACCAGTCTGAATGCTAGAATTTACGCCTAAGAACCTAAGAGTTGAGTGGAGAGCTGAAATACTTAATTTGCTAGACAAACAGGGCTATCGCAGAGTAGGGCGGAAGAGAGATGGGGGCGAGACTGCAGAGCGTGCGGGAGTTTGGGCAGAACCTGCTGAGGCGAGTGAGGTTAGCGAGCAAGAAATCAATATAGAAGCGTAAATTATAGTGATGATAAAATATGAAAAGCACATGGATCCACTCAATTTCATCAACCATGTTCGCGCTTACCTGCGTATTTAGTCTTTGACCGACCAACTCCATTACCGCATCAAGGCTTATAAATACACTCCCGAGCTCACTCCCAGAGTGCTCAAGTTGATTGCCGAGTTCAACTACAATTAGTTCAGTGAAAAAACCTCCGTCCTCTTAGACTCTTATCCTTTGAATTTCTCAAAAATCGAATTTGACTAGAAATTCGTTTAGAGCATGCTGGTCGAGCAGGCGATAATTGCGTTTTATTAGTTTGCATCAAATGGGATTCTGACCTGCGACCCGCACCTTGGTAACATTTTCCTTAAGTAGACGATGATAAATGGACAGCCTAAATACAAAGTGGGTATTTCAGACTTCGGTTCGGGGGGACTCTATGAAGGATCCTACCAAGGAAACGGTATTGATATTAAATCGAAATACTTCGATTGGTGTTCTGAGCTAAAATAGGCCTACAAACAAATATATTAAAAAGTGGTAGAATTGCTAAATGATTAATAAAAAGCGATAGAATAGGTCAGTCATGTACTAGACTCAAAAAAATAATACCTTGTGAAGGCACTTTATAATGTTAAATAAGGATTGAGCATTGTGGATGCTCTCAATAAAAAATAGTAGGATCAATGTCCTATCACCAAATATTGGACTAGGAATAAAGAAGACAAAGATAAAAAAAAGGGGAAATCCCAGGAAAAGAAGTAGAGTTAGTATAGTCTGCAGTCCTTCATATTAAAACTCAAAGAGTACAAAATCATTTAGTAAATTTAGAATTTCAAATAGTGATTTAAAGATAAATGCACCCCAAAAAGGCAGTTAGCACCCACCTCCACAAGAAGCTTCCTCCCGCCACCGACGTCAAGACTCCCAAGGCCAGGGTCATCAAGCTCGTCCCCAAGACTTCCCATCGCAACGAGGACTCCGTCGAGTCGAGGAGGGAGAGGGACAAATCCAGATAGCATTAGCATTTAAATGGATTCTAAGAACGCCTCAAACTTGAAAAATAAAATTCGAATTTGCGAGGGAAACTAGACAGGGAACGGAGAGCACACTAGTCTGAAGCCAAGTAGTTCAAACGCCAGCTCGAGGAACTGACCTAGAACTTGAAGAAGGAGAAACTCAAGCGAAGGCGGCTCAAGGATATAATTGAGGAGAAGGAGCTGATGATAGCCTTCCTTAGGCAGAAGCTGGATCACTCCAAGGAAAATGTCTCGCCCAATTTTCAGAAAAATAAGAATGTCGCGAAGGAGGATCGTTCTGTCAGTTTCTGCATGAGGCAGAAACCCGATCTAGTTTCTTAGTCGTACAGGAAGATGAAGGCTGAGTTCCTGGAGAGTGTGGGCAAGTTCAGTGATTAGGAGGAGGAGCACGGATAACTGACTAAAACCAGGAGTGAGCAGATCGCTGGGCTCGTCTACAGAGGCCGAAAGTGAAAGTGTTAATATGAACTTAGTCTCTCCCTAGGATTTTTTGAAGAGGTTCAAGACCCCTCATTCGGTTATCTCGCTGGCCAAGGGCTACGATGAGGATATCTCCACCACTGAGGAGTTGCTTCAGATTGTTTAGAAGGACTATGCTTTTCCTGATGACTAGGAGCAAAGGGTCGCCAAAGAAGGCACTTTAAACTTCCTAAAAAGCGTCGTGCTCAACTGGCTCAAAGACATAGCCAAGATCTAATAGGATGAGAACCAGTACCCCGGGGCTGGAGTGCACGTCTTCGGTTCCTATAGGATTGGAGTTAATAAGGCCGATGGCGATATCGATGTGGTTTGCTTAGTCCCCATGTACGTGACGAGGGAGGATCATTTCTTCGGAGATCTTGCTCGCAAACTTAAGAACTTCAGGGAGGTTTCCGACCTCCAGTTGATAAGCTAAACACTTGTGCCATTGATCAAGGTCAAAATCTAAGGAGTTCTCTTCGATATACTGATGGCCAATGTCCCCAATTAGGTCCTCAAGAACCCTTCGCTCCTGAAATAGCACAAGTACACTGCCCTCCTCGACTAAAAGTCAATGCGTAGTCTCAACGGCCTACTCGTATCCGAATATGTCCTGCGCTAATTCAGCAAGAATATGTAGGCATTCAAGGTTACGCTGATGTGCATCAAACTGTGGGCCAAAAATCGGCAGATTTACTCGCAACAGATGGGATATTTGGGAGGAATGGCAACGACTATCCTAGTAGGCAAGATATTACAGCTGTATCCGAACTACCCACCGAACAAATTGTTAGACCGCTTTTTCTTCATTTACTCGCGTTGGGAGTGGAAGGAGCTTCCAGTTACTCTTTAGGACTCCCAGATCGACGACCAGCGACAGGGTGAAATCGAAATCACTTTAGTAACTCCAGTTCATCCGTGTACGAATGCGGCCTTCAATATAACTAAGAGTACTATGAGTGCCCTCCGCAAATAGCTCAGGAGAGGTTCTAAGATCTTGTCAAAGTCAAAATTTGATAAAACCCAGCTGAATCGACTGTTCAAACCACTGCATATTTTCAAATAATTTAAGAATTTCCTGGAGGTAACAGTGCTAGCTAAGAGTCGCAATTAATTCCTGTAATGGAAGGGAATCGTGGAGAGCAGACTGCGCAAACTACTAAAGTCACTAGAGTAGTGCGACAAGAGCGAATACCTGCGACTTAGACTCTACCCCTCCAGCTTCTAAAGGAAGTCGCAATTGTTCAAGGAGGCGACTAGCTACTATATCGGCTTGTAGGTTATGCCCGAAATCAAGTAAGAGACGATCTAGATCATCAAAGAAGTCCACAGCTTCGTCGAGCACGTGGAGAGTCTGCTGCCTGGCTGCAAAATGGGCTAGCAGGTTAGTCTCAAGGTTCGTGTGATCCCGAGGTTCAGATTGCACCCAGAGCTGTTCGCTGGCTAGGAACTGCCGATATATTTGCAGACCATTCAATAGTGATCGATCACTGCTTCTTCTATCGTTATTTCTCCTTGAGGTAGAATTCCTCCTTCATCTTGCGCTCTTTCTACTTCTGCTATTCCAACAGTCGTTATTTCTAGGCACCTCGCTCCTCACGCGCTTTCCGGGTGGCTACTGCCGCCTACTCTCTCAGTTCTCGGTCCTTTTCCAGTTTGGCCGGATCTGATTAAAACTTGGCGAGATCCTCCCTGAAACTCTTCAACAAAGTTCTGTAAAACTTGGGCCCTTCCTTGCGCAGGTAGTTTTTCACAGCCTCTCCTATCTGATTCTTTTCTTTGAGATTGATATTGTCTATTTAAAGATCCTCTATGTCATCTCCGTTGAATTCTCTGATGGTGAAGGTGCCGGTGACCTCGTCGACGCCCTTCTCGGCAAGGAACTGGACTTCGGCTGTGAAGTCGAAGACCAGGATCTGCTTGCCCTTGCGGATGTTCACGTCAGCCTAGCCTTAGATTTTGCTGACCTATGTGACAGAAAGATCTATTCCTTGGAACTGGTGCTTAGTGGCCATCAGGATTTCAGTGAGGATGGTTTTGGCTGGCTTGGTGTAGTTCTTGTTCTACCAGTGCCAAGAGTTCACGTTCCAAATCGACCCTGCTCCTTGAGGCTTTTCTGTCATTTAATATTTATTATGAATCAATGATGGATCATCCATTCCAGCTCATCATTAAAGGCCAGCGTCGCCTATTTCTTCGCCTCGTCAAACATTTCTTGTTCAAGCTAGTCCTTTGAAATCAGCCGAATTATAAAGCCTGCTGCCAATCCTGATAACATTGCTATTAGGCCTGTTGAAAGAATGGTTGCAAATTGGATTCCTGCCTGTTTGAAGAATGGGTGTCTGAAGTTTTTAAAATAAACATTGTTGTCTCCAGTGGGATACCCTGAGGCAGCAAATGCAAGCATTAACACACTGCTGAAAAGCCCTCCAAGCAAGCCTGGAATCAAATGGTTGGAGACTACTTCATTTAATCCTACTGGACCTATTTTCCCAACGAGATAGTTTTTAATAGTGACTACAAACCAGCCTGCATTGATTCCCTGACCAAAGGCGAAAGCCGGGTTGCGAGTGAAATCTGCTGTCGCTGCAACAACAACAGCGCCTGCTAGGGAGCCGGCGATCACATCTCCAATCTTGATTTTTTGGTTGATATAGTAAGAGGTGGCGATGGCCATGGGAGTAGATGCGCAAAGGGCGAGGAGAGTGTTGATGTTGGCGAGCTCAAGCCTATAGTAGGTCGAATTGGAGCCATTGAACGAGGGGTAGAAGAGCCAGAGCAGCACTGCCCCGAACACTGAAAACCAGCCGTTAGAGTATGAAGACTTTATGTTCGGCGATTCCAATATCTTTTCTGGATTAAAAGCCGCAATCGCAGACACACTGAAAATGCCTCCGAACAGGTGTATGAGTATGGCTCCTCCTGTGTCAGTCACCCCTATCGGAGATAGTGCCAGGTGTCTGTTGAGAGAGTAACCGACGGTAGCTACCACCGTTACGACTGAGATCTAAAAGAAGCCCACAAGCCCGTAAAGTGATGAGGAGGCAATTAGGGCTGCAGCGGCAGCCTGGTAGTAGTCGACGAGGTTGAAGGTTGAAACGTAAAGATTAAAGCTGGTAAAACTTGTGAAAACGTACCGCCAGAATCCTCCCAGCAAGATATACAAGAGGAATGTTAGCGGGACAGTTAAATATGCGAACCCTAAAGAACTCCACCCGTACTTCTCCAGGTAAGCGAACCTGAGTCCATATCCAACCAGGACCATGATCCCCAAGTCTTGGGCGAAAGGCTGGTAAAGTATGCCCAGGGCGTTGTAGGCGGTGATAGGGCGGACGAAGACCCCAAAGAGCACGATGAGGACAACGCACAGGAACATCAGTGCCAGAAACACCTTGATGTTTCTTTTCATTTCAATTAATTATGTCTAACTAAAATTACAATTCCCTCACAGCGGAGATAGAGGCGTTGAAGGCCCTGCTCTACCCTCCACAGGAGCCCTTTACACCCCCTCTCTCTCTCGGCTCTCCTCACTCCCTCTCCCAGGCCCGCTAGCACTTCTGCTTCGTGCCGGTGCATAGACTGCACAACTGCAAGTTCATGCGAGTGCTGGACGGCAACTCTTTGCAGTTCGAGAACCCTGATAAATTTTATAACCCCACCTTGAAAAAAGGAATTCTTAACGGCAAGAACTATAAATTTAACAGGATCTTCCTCACTGAGGAGGAGCTTATCGCTCAGCTGCTCTCCTACCCCGAGGTCTGGTTCTGGGGGATGCGCGGCTTCGGGAAGCGTAGGCTGCAGCTCCTGCTCCTTCTCCTCCTCATCCAGGACTTTTAGCAGGAAGGCTCTTTAGTCATCGAGGCTGATTAATTCTACCTGAAAAAGGGTCTTGCTAATGAGCATCACATCTTTTAAGCAGAGATTTAATTTAGCTAACTTGGCGAAACGCTAGAGGACCTGGTCAAGGCGATGGAGCGACCTCCCCTGCACAACCAATCCTGGTAACGTGTACGCAGACTGGAGTGGGCCTGCTTTTCTGGTTAGACTGTGCGAAAAGGGTGTCTATGGACCGCAGACGTGGGATGCGAATCACTAAAGATGTAGCATGCAGTGCGGTCATAAAGAGGATGCGCTAACGTCTGGTGTCTCTCTGGCCTGGCCAGGGACAAGGACTCGATAGGATTAACTCTCAGTCTTTACAAAAGCAACTATCGCCAATTCATTTGAATTTTAATAGGGTTCCAGACGGATCTTAGCCCGCGCAAACTGCCATCGAGCAGTCTTTGCTCACTCGTAGCTACCTACACACGCCGCTTTTCATTACGCCGCAGCCGTACAGGCATTTCTCTTTCTTGAAGACCAACAAGTTGCTTTGATCGGTTACTGCGGCTACCAAGTCGTAGACCACCCGCACAGAGTTGACCATTTCTTGGCACTGCAGTTTATGCATAAGCTTAAAAGACCGTAAATCAAACACATTAATTGATTGGTCCGCACTTCCAGTGACTACTTTATCGCCCTTGACATCGAGACAATTGACCGAGCCGGTGTGGACCATTTAATCAAATATGAGCTTGTTGGAGCGGACGTCGCTGACGACTAGCCGACCGTCGTTCAGTCCAGTCGTCATCAATATTTGGTGCTCCGGAAGTAACTTCATCTCAGACACTGAGCCTTTATGATTCTTTACTGAGTACAAAGTTTTGGCAGCAGGCAGGTCCCAGTAGCAAATGTTCCCTTTCTTGTCTCCGCTCACCAGCAGGCTCCCTGCCCACTCGAAATTCATCACAGCCTCCTTATGAGGCCCTACCAACTTCCTCGTCTATTTGTGGGAAATCAAGTCCCAGATGATCATAGTGCAGTCATAGGAAGCACTGATGCCGACTCCCTACTGGTTGAGCTGCACCTTGCTGATGCTCCCTTCGTGGCCAAGAAAATGGTCGCATTTCACAGCTTTGCTCTACCAATAGCAAACTTGAGAGTCCATCCCTCCTGAAAGAATGGTCCCGTCCTTCCCCTCGTCGATTGTAGTCACCCACTCCTTGTGTCCGTATTTCTTATTAAAGAGCTCTCGGATATATTTCCCTTCGAGAGTGTACTGCCGGATGCCGTGATCGGCCGAGCCGGTAAGGATGGTGGCGCCGAGGTGCAGACTAAAGACGGGCCTGCCGTGGGGAGGTTCCAGGGTAGTAACGGAGGCAGGTCCTTCTTCCCAACAAGATTGATAGGTCATGATGCAATTAAGAAAGTAGCTGTTATTCCATTATTCATCATGGACCAACTGAAATCCAAGGCCTCGCCCTTCGTCGTCATGCGGAATCAGCGCAGGAAGGCCGTTCTCCGCTAGATCACTAACCTGCAGCGACTAGACCTAGACCTGAGTCCAGAGCGGACCATGTGGTCTCAATCTTCTAACATCTTGGAAGAGGAGGAATCCGAATGGCTGAAGAGCGTCCCTCCCCTCTCCGTCAGCGAGCTCATCGACTACCAGTAATTCATGTGATTGAGTATGAAATCAACCTTCACTCCAGCTCTACTGTCACCAGGTATCTGGGGTCCCGCTTTTAGCTTAGCGATGATCCTTTCCGAAGACTGCCCTTCAAGAACCTTCTCAAGTCCTCCTCACTCTTGATCTGGAATTATTTGCGCTCTACGTTTCCGTGAATTATTCTTATGAAATTGTGGCTGCCTCCTAACTCCAAATCCACTCGGAAGTTCTTGAATTTCTTGAAGTCTATGGAGCCTGCAGTGAGAGAAGGCACAGTCACTTTGAGCTGGCAATGCATCTTCTGCCAGTTATCCTCGATGTTGTAATTCCTGCTTGTAACCTAGATTGGGAACAGCTAGTTGCTATTGCATTAATCGTTTATGATCTGGACATATTTCTCAAATTAGTACTCGCCTGCTATGTTGCTGTATCTTTCTTTCAGGACGATAGGCCTGTGAACGCCTCGCAGGAACGCCTTAAGGGGGGTGTATCCCCCACTCCATGCGATAAACATATTGCTAGTCTGCACTAAAATTTTATCGGCAGGTTCTTTTAGGTGGTATTGTTTGTTCACAAGGTGCTCGAGCTTGATTAAGTCATTGAGCTAACTGACGATGAAATCAGCGGAGAGACAGTCAGTCTCAAGCCGGAGAGTGAATGGCCTCATGAGGACATGAGAAAGCTAAGTCCCAAAATTGACAACAAAATACTCTTTTTCAGGGATTAAGCAATTGACATGGAAAATTCGGAGAGGCGACTTGCTCTCTAGCATGGGCTCGGGATTGCTGCTATCGACTGTCAGATAGAATTACCATTAGTCCTTGCTCAGAGTTAGCATGAATATGCTCTATTTCTCTGTGTAATTTAAACTCCAGTCGCACCACATCTATAGTTTAAGTGATTGCATGAAGCCCTTTGAAGTCTACAGTTTGAGGACCTTCGTCAGTCTAGAAAAATAATCATCGCACTTGCCCGGAAGCCTGGATTTGAGCGAAGAGTATTTAACCAAAGGAGACAGGTTGTATTTTATCACATTCCACTCCTAGTTAGTATACACGAACCAAATCTCACTCCCTAACTTGCTGAACTTCAATTTGTGTCCTTCGAGCCTGAAGTCCTTGGGTGAGAGTCCCTTCTGCTGGAGCAAGGCCAGTTTGAGATTGAGGCGTTCCCTCTGCAAAAGTTGTTCAAGTTAATCCTTGCGAATCAGGTCTCGGCCCTCGGCGAGAGTGAACCTGGCGAGGGAATTGAGTGGAAGTGTGGGTGTTAACGAAAATCGCTTGGTAGTATATATCTTAAAGGAAAGCGGTATGGAAGACTTGAATTATTGACTGAATTCGAACTTGTTCTTCCAGCTCTCCAGTTCTCTGAAATACTGATGGTGCTTCTCGATCTGCGAATATAATTGCTGGTCACACTCTCACCTTTATCACGCTCTCGCTCTAAAGCTAGCCGAATTCGGCGGCGACTATGAGTTTGTCAAGGACGGGGATGGGGTCTGAGCCTCCTTGTGCCAGGCTGCTCACGCTCTTTGAAATCAACTAAAAAAGGTCAAGTGACTGACTCATATATACTCTCAGTCAATATTCTTGAAACCCACTTTCTCGGCTCCAGTTGCCAGAAAGAATTGCTCGATCTACGCAGATCGGCTCTCGGGCGCTATTCTCTCGAACAGGCCTAGGCGTCCAGGCATCTCACCTACTTGTCGCAGCTGCTTGAATTGCAATATCCGGCCAATATCGACAGAATCTTCTTCTTTGCGCTTATTCTGCCTGAGCCGCTCGTTAAGTACGGCGGCAAGCTAAGTTCGGTCGAACTGCGGACAGTCAAGCAATTAAAATATATCGTCGATGAGACTCTGCTTAACGATTTCGTCGAGGATGAAAGTCCTTTAAAGGGAAGGCGAGGAGTTGACCTCAAGGAGAGTGCAGTTGAGCTCCTAATCGACGATAACGTCGTAGCCGAACAGCTCGAAGGAGTTTGGTAGCTTTGGGATTTAGTGACTGCAGCAAAATAGAGACTTTAAAATTACTTCTTTTGTCCGCTACCAAATCAGATCCCAACTCAGCCCCATTCCGAGCATCTTCTCCCTCAGCATCTTGAGGCTGAGCTTGCAACCGCCGATAGCATTTGAGTTTGAGACATTGTGCTTGTTGATTGCAAAATTTGTCAGGTGTATGAAGTTGTTTTTCATGTCCCTCATACTCAAATTGAACTTCTAAGTGCTCATGCGAGCAAATCCTTCCTTGTAAATGAAGGCCTCGATAGGCTTGACGCTAGTCAACAGGACGTAGATACGCATGTCAAATTTGTACCCCTCGATCAGCAGAGGATTCTTTATGTATTTCTGGACTACGATGTTTTCTGTGTAGTTAAGGTCGGCGATGCTGTTGATGAGCTTAATTCCCCGTCCCCGGCTTTTACCGATGGGCTTGACGATCCAGATGTTACGATCTGCGCCCTCAGTGAACTAGTCCTCGTGGAAGCGGGCCGAGAAGAGAGTGAACTCCTTAGGAAGGGCGAAGGTGACTGGCAGGATATTTAGATTGAGTCCCCTGATAGTCTTCCTGAAATGGTCGATGTTCTTGTAGAGGAGATCCTTCCGCACTAGGTTTTTGTTGTACGGAAAGTGGTTCACTTTCTGGAAAACTACCAGTTTGTTGAAGTCGATCTAAGGTTTGCTCCATGTCCACAGCACGTTCCATGAGGTCTTGAGGCTGCACCCTTTGGGCAGCTCGGACCACCCCACTGTCCTAAGGAAGCTCGTTGAGATTATGTCGTAAACCTACTACTTGGTCTTGACCACTCGGTAGTACCTCTAAGAGTCGGGGATGTCGAGTCTCGTTCCGAACACATTTTCGCCGAAAATCTGCTGCTTTTTCATAAGAGACTGTACGGGCACATGGGTCTGTTGTGCCACGGAGAGCAAGGTCGACGGGTCTGAATAGTAGATGGTCGATTTGAGCTAGAATGTCGGCATAGGCTTCGGCAAGTAAGGACTAGTCTCGAAGTATGAGTTGTGCTGGTTGAAAATAGAGAGGATTTCCTTGAAAATTATCTAGCGGTCAGTGTTGTAGGCAGGTCCTTTCAGGTAGTAGGCTGAAAGGATGGAGTCGAAGCTATGGAAATGGCTGGAGTAATCTACTTTGGGGTAAATCTTCTTAGGAGGGGGGAGGGGTGGTGGTAACCCCTTCTTCTTTGCTTTCTGGACGAGCTATTACTTCACCACGGGCAGGAGCTTGCGGATCTACTGTGGTTACGGAGTTAGTGTGAGAGGCTGAATAGCTTAAAGCTAGTTCTACTGGCTTTGAATCAGATCGATGATCTTTTGCTAGCTTTCTATCTGCTGCTTGTAGGAACTGATCTGGCGTCTGACTTTGGAGATGGCCTGATTCCATGTCGACTATTTTTCTTACTACTGGGTGGCCTTCATGATGTTGAGGGATTTGATGATCTAAGTCGAGGCCAGCTATTTTTCCCTTTACACTTAGGACAATTGCGTGCAGGTAGCGACTGAATTTTAGGGGACACGTTATACTGCGATGCATTAGAGGCTATTTTAATGGCCTAAGACTGCAACTGAGAGCTATTTAAGTGAAGCTGTTTAATTGACTTGAGTTGATTATTGCTAAGCCAGCTTCTCCAATGGAGAAATCGATATCTAGAACTGAACAAATTGTAGGGAAGAGGACTGCGACTTGGGAGAACGACCTTTCTTGGCAGATAGCTCTTCAGGAGCAGGTTGATAAGTTTATTCGATGATGGTCTACTTCAAGAAGAACTAGTCACGAGAGGGTCGGCAGGTGTCAACCGACGGTTAAGAATCAGTCAAATTCTCTTGTTTAATTACTAGTTTTTTTTCATTATGAATATGGAGCTGCTCTTAGTCCTCGAGAGCAGGCTTGGAGTTGAGTGTTCTGGACAGCTAGATTGGTCGGTCTTGAATTTTGATTAACTAGTGGTTAAGGTGATGACCAATTATTGCTTGATGCTATTTAGAAGGGGGCTCTTATCTGTGTGCCTTAATTTATTAGGGAGATTGATTTTCATTAAATTAGGAGTGTGAAATTATTGCTTATCTCTCAGCCCCTAGAGCTGGGGTCACTTATTTAATCTCTCGAGTCTCCGATTTTCCCGTAATTTAGCCTTAACCTCTTAATTAATTTAAACTTTAATCCTCTCTACCAGCAGCATTAATAGGAGCATTAATCTGCCGACCTTTTTCAACAGAAGCTTACTTGAGTTTACTAATCTCGCCCTTCTTCCCACTCACTTTGCTTGACTTCCTCCCTAGCTTTTATTGCGCCTTTTCGAGTTTCTTCTCTTCCCTTTCGACATCCTCCATGAAAGCTTTCGATTTTGTTTTTGCTTGTTCGGACATGTCCTGGCGAACTCCTTCTCTCGGATTTCGAGAGTTCTTTAATTTTAGTGCTTTTAGTTCTGCAGCTTTTCGCTCCCTAATTCTCTACTGCTCGGCCTGTCTATCCTTGCGTTCTTTCTCGGCTTGGTCTCGTTCTATCTTCTTCTTCTGCTCAAGCTCCTCTGAAATTGTAGTGGTGATGACCCTTGGACCTGTAACTTTGGTCTTAGCCAAGCTGTCCTGAATGTATTTGGCAAGGTCCTTTTTGTTTTTCGACTTGCTGAAGTTTCCGAACACTTGGTTCTACTTAATCAGCCCCACAACTGTTGATTTTTTTGAGGAACTTATGCTCTGCACTTCGTCCAATTAAGACTTCACCGACTCGCTCTCGCTTTTGTTGCAGATTGGCGGCAGCTTGTTCACAGGCCTAGGAGGAATGGGCTTATCCTTAATGACTTAATTGGCAGCGAGCCTCTAAAACTCCTGATTGAAAAGCTTGAACTGAAGAGCGTAAGGATTCTGATCGAAAGAGCAGAGCTGCTAGCTGAACTTGATAATGTTGATCCGCTAGTTGAGTTAAAGCTCGATCAGAGAGCAATATCGTTCGAGCTCCTCGAGCTGCTCGCCCTGCAGCTCTAATCGCTGTGCTTGTGCCTTGGGCAGTAGAGCAGCTAATTCATCCTCGTCAAGGTCGTACACATCCTCCAGCGGAGGCAGTTACCCACTCAAGTTCATATTACCAATTATTAAAGTTCATAGCTCTATCGTCATGCAGGGGCTACCGTACTACATCATCGACTCCTGCCAGTCTCGCACTCCCTCGGCAATGTTGACGGACTCACTGACCCCCCTCTCCCGGAACAGCTCTTCAGTCCAATCCTTGCGAGCTTCGGAGAGTCTTAGGAGTAGCCACTCCTAATCTTCGCTCAATCTCTGCTTGAATAGAGTCTTAACGAGGTAATTAAGGATGTTATAGAGATAGACTTAAGTATCTGGCTTGTACATGCAGTGCTTCTAGTCCGACTTTAGAAGCTCTTGCACCAACCTCAACGCCTTGTTTTTTATTTCCTTCTTGAAATGGACCACGTTTTAGGTGGCCTGTCTTAGTAGGCCCACTCGCTCCTGACCTGTCAGACTCACCTTCCCCTCGACTCTCACCCATAGCTCCAACCAAAGCTCGATTGCCTGCACATCCTGACTCTCATTGATCCTGCTATGAATTAGTATGTTCTTAAAAATCTAGTAACAATTGTAGGCAATCCCGCAGTCGAGTGCGAGAGAGCACAATGACAGGAACTATTAATCTATGGTGACGTCCTCACTCACAAGACTCTCGAACAGACCAACCAGAACTGACTTGACCTCTAGATTGTAAAATAGCTTGCTCGTTTTATAAACCTCGAGGGCTGATGATAGTAACAGCATTTTCCTGCCTTTATCCATTCTGCTCCTTATCCACTCGCTGATGACTGAGAGGGCCTTGACTGCTCTTTATTCAACCAGATTGAACATGCTCTAAGAAAGCTGCAACAATGATTCGAATTCGATCTCGGGGCTTCTGAATACCTCGAGACTGATGTCCAGAGCCAGAAGCACCGGCAGGATCAGCCGAACTGTCTGCCAGTTCTTCTGCGACAGCTTTAATAGATGATCCAGACTGCCCGCTGTTACAGCCGAATCAGTGAAGTTCGTGTGCGACTAGCTGATCCGATGCTGCGTGAAGGAACAGTCCTCAGGATTATTGGCTAAAAATTAACCGATAACCTCTAGCAGTCCTAACCTCAAATCTAGTCTGATCATGAGAAATAATGGACAGTCCAAGAGGAGGAATGCGGAATAGGCGAGATGTCTGTGCAGCTCAGGTGAGTTTATCTGGTACCTAAAGTCGAAGAGAATTGCCCTGAGCTAGAAGAGCCAGCCCATGAGAGTGTTAAGCCTAAGGTTAGAGTCAATGAGGGCAAGCTATATTATCTTGAAGTAGAAGATAAGTTTATTAACGGCCTAAATAAAATACTTTTGCTTAGCGAAGGGACTGTCAGATCGCAGCGCCTCGATGATCGAGTTGTTCTTTTGCTCCAAGAAGTCCAGCATTCGTTCCCCTTCTCCCTCGGGAATCTTTTTTACTTTTCTGAAGAGCTCGCACACTCGCCCCTCCTCTGAAACCGGCCTAATTCCCAACTCAGCGTCTTTCAAATAGTGGGTGAGGAGTCTGACCTGACTGCCCACCTAGATGAAAGTAAATAGGATGGAGGCTGCAGTCCTTTGCAATTCCTCTGTCTAATAATTGTGCGTGCTTGGACTCACTGAAAGAATAATACCCAAAAATTAGAGGCACGGCTCTAGGAATTAGTAGCCTAGCAATCTGTGGTCAAGGATGCGACTGATTAGCCGGAGACCACCTTGGAGCCATTCCAAAAGAGCATCGGAGTTGCAATAAAACTGCAGGTTAAAATTAGAAAGAGTTTTGGGCAGTGCCTTACAGAGTTCTAGTAGGAGAGGCTGGTACTCAGCTTAAGCAAAGGAGGTGGAGAGCAAGAGCTGCGTGTACTGAGTGAGCAAGTTGCAGACGACTTCTAGATAATTGAAGTAGAAATTAAGATTCCGAAAAAGCTTCATACTGATCCTGGCGCAGTCGCCCAGCAGTTTTACGATTGCCTGTCGGACCGTTATTTCCTGGAAGATAATGCTCAGTTTCTAGAGCAGCCTTAGGAAAAGGAACGATCGAAGTCTCAGCAGGCCTGCACCTGTTTTAAGTCTTAGTCGGTTGCTGATAAGGATCGGAGAGCGCTCGCCTAAGAACCTGTCGCAATCTTGCTAGTCCCTGCTGAAATTGCTGTCGTAGAGGAGGCACTAGTGCACAACCTACAGGCAGCTTTCAGTCATTTCCCGCAATTCTGCTATCTTCTGTTCGTTCAACTGTAAATTCTCGATGTCGGTCATAAGATCTTATAGCTATTTGGCCTCTTCAGCCTAAAAGCCATCGCCGCCTTGCTGACTGAGGGAGTACTCTCTGGATTTGCTTAGCCGGGGACCCTGCCCTACAGCCTTTTACAAAATAACAATGAATCCCTGAAACGAGAGTGCCAATATTTTCTAGTGAAGGTGCTAGACCAGCCTGGTCCTCAGTTTGTTCTCCTTCCTTAGCTGGATTTATATGAGCATGCTGGCTAATATTTTGTGGACAATATAGAAGTAATACTTGTTGACATGGCTGAGGTCTCGCAAGGAGTCCAACATTCGAGCCAGCAGGTCAGGCGGTAGCACTCTGACCGCCACCCTGGCGCACAGGTGTAGGACAAGATTGAATGTCTCCACAGAAAGCCTTTCTATCTTTTTTAAAAAGTGATCCAGTAATTATTAGACTGCCTGGACTGAGGCACTAGGAAGGATCAGCACGTCCTGCCGGAAGATCATGTCTATTGCGCACAAGGCATAGAACGAGACCAATTCGTCCTCGCACTCCTTTGCCAGAATTATCACCTATTCAAGGCTCTCGGCAGTGCTGCGGCTGCTAAAGTAATGGTTGAGCATTTTATGCAACTCCAGCGAAAGCTGCGGAGATTAAGTGAGTGAGGCCTGCAGGAGCTTGACACGCTCCTGCAAGGCCTTGGAATCTGAGAGAACTTAGTCGGAAGACATCAAATTAAATGAAGAGAATAAAGGAGGGCAACCGACTTTGTTTCGACAGGATGCTGAAGGAGTCATATCGCAGTCACGAGCAGATCGTAAAGAAAATAAAACCACTAGTCGACGACCGCTCGCAGCACTCCTTAAAATTCAAAAAGCTTAATCTTAAGCGTCAGCAATCCATCTAGTTCAGGAACAGCTAGATCTAGCACTGCAACAACCTACTCTTTAAAAATCTGAAACGGATTTCAACTAGGCGATTTTCAGTCGTTAAAATGCCTTGGAGGAAATTATCTCAACATAGGCATTTCTAGGCCAGGATAAGGCAGAAGGATCTTGAGAGGAGCACTGCCAATAAACAAATTCTTAAGCGACTCACACAGCAACACAGCTTGTATCAAAAGAACTAACTACTATTTTAAAGGAGTCTGGTCGAAAAAAATATTTCGATGATTTGCAAGTACGGTTACAAGGGGAAGAAGGGTACTCAGACTTTCTGCAATTTGTTCAACAAGAACCCGCCCAAACATAGGCAATCCTAACACAGCTGGGATCCCCTTCACTTCAAACTTAAATTTTGATTATTTGATTCAAAGGAAGTAGTCTGGAACTGACTTTTTGGCCGGAACTCCCCTTGTCTCGTGGGAGGCGGCCTCGAAAATTTTGAATTACTTCTGTAGATTGTCCTCGAAACGCAAGATTGCCGCCACATTATTACATCGGTAACAGTAATTCGGGGCGCTCCACACTGTCACCATTTGTTAATTGAACATGTTCCGATATCCCTCCATGACCAACTGATGAGCTCTGCATATCAGCGAAATGCAATTGGTCCTATTGAATTCTTCAACGACGTCCCCTCCAAAGATATAGCCGGCGCCTCTCGGACTTAAATCCCATCCGCTGATCTAGTCAGGGTCAGACCACATCAGATCGCACATGGCGCCATCGTGCGGGACCTCTTGCTTCCTGTCTATAGCTCTAACGTGGTCGAGAGTCTTGATGGAGGGACTGAGTCCGCCGTGCACACAAAAAACCGTGTCCTCAATGATAGCGGTGAGTGAGAGGTAATCAAAGATATCAGTGCAGTAGCGCCAGACATTGAGAGAGCCATACTTCCTCAAACACTCATCATAGAAGCCGTAGACCTGCGTGATCTGACGGGACTCGTGGTTGCCTCTTATCAGAGTAATTCTGTCGGGATAACGCACCTTTAAGGCAAGTAGGAGCAGGAATGTTTCCACGCTATTGAAGCCTCGGTCCACGAAATCACCTAGGAAAAGGTAGTTCGTCTGTGGGCAGTCTCCGCCCACCTTGAACAACTCCAGCAAGTCGTAAAATTGGCCGTGGATGTCTCCGCAGACCGTGACAGGGGCGTCGACTCGCTGGACGTTATTCTCTTCGACAAAGATCTCGCGGGCCTTCAGGCAGAGCTGCTTGACTTCAGCCTCTGTGATGTACTCTCCTCGACTGAGCTGCTCGATCTGCTTATCCAGTAGAGACATTGTAATGAATTAAGAATTAGATGGAGACAGCAGGTTAAAACCCATATTTTTTGCTAATTCCCTTCACTCTGTCCTGCCAGGATCCCGACCAGAGTCCTCCCCAGCTCCAGGCTGATTGGGATTCCAAGCCGTTCCCATCCTTCCCTCTGGAGTTGAGGGTTGCTGTGCAGCAGCACTGCTTCCTCAAAAAAATAGAGTTTCATGTTCCTCAGGAAATGTACCCTCGCTCTGTCTAAGTCTACCTGATTTCAAATTAAGCGTCAAAACCCAAGTTTATAGCGCAATTAAGACCCAAGCCTGGATCGCAAATCGTTTGCAATGTGCAGTAGGAGTGCAAAGGAGTTAGGCTGCTGCTTTCTCAGCCTGCCAAGACTCAAAAAAACTTTTATTAGAGTGTTCGCCTGAAGGGCATTAGGCTGATCGGCTGTCTACTGGACTAACCGAGTAGTAATTCTCAATTACTTTCTTAAAAACTCTTACTCTGCTAAAAGGGTACCCTCAAAAGCAATCGCTTGATAAAATCAGCGCTCAAATCCAAGCAGTTCGATCTGGCCACTTCGCTTATGGGGTAAGCTCAACGTTATAAAAGAGCTCTCAAATCGTATGACCCGAAGCTTATTAACCAATCGATTCATCTGGATAGGATCAGCACTCTGCTCAACAGTTCAGTGAACTAGCCTGAAAAGCCCCGCTCCCACTCCTACATCAAGTCTGTTTAAAAATCCTTTGTCCAGCCAATCGAACTATCAAAATACTAAGGAGAGCAGAGTCTCCTGAGGACCCGTCAGCTATGCTAGTTCGATTTGCAAGGCACATAAGGCAAGACAAGGGTAGTTCGCCTTCTAACTGAGAAGACCTACCTTAAAAAGTAACTGACCAAGTTGGAGTGGTCGATGGTCCTTGAAATAGTTGTAAAGTCGCTTTAAATTTACGATATGAATCTGGCTGACGCAACCCTCCAGCTATTCAACCAGCTCCTTCCCAAGCTCACTCGTTCTAGGTTCAAATAGAATTTTATGACTTCTCTCGATCAAATTACTCGCGCTGTCATGCTCAAGATGCTTTAGGAGAAAACCAGATAGCGGGCAGCTTCTGTGCTCCGCAACATCTTCGAGGACGAGTTCGACAGCATGGTCAGCATGCTAGAAGAGATGGTACAGAGTGCCGACGAGTCTCAAATCTATCAGGTGGCTAATTTGGCGATCGTACTTCGGGAAATGATAGGTTTCGATGAGCTTATTTTGGCCCCTTTAAAGCTAAAACTGCTTGGACATCCTTCCAGGAAGCTAAGGCAGCAAATCAACCAGCTTTTTAACAGTGGCAATTCAAAGTCTTGTTAGTTCTGTGGGAGCGACAATTAGCTCTTTGTCAATCATGAGGATTTCATTCACCATCTCAAAAATCATTGCAAAATGCTGGCTCTTTGCTACTCATGCGGCAGTCTGGTCGAGGTCCAGGAGATGCACCAGCACCTTAGAGAGCACGGGACTGAGTCTTAGTAAGGACGATGCTTCTACTGCGGGTAGAAGGGACTCGAGGACAGATGGAGCTGGATGAGACACTTGTAGACCTGCAAGGACGTGACAAGAAATTGATAATTTTATTGATGCGGTTTAAGTAACTGGTTCTTTTAGTTAATATCAAAGCTTCCATAAAACTCGCCTGCTTTTATAACAGGGTTATGCAGGACTTGAGGCAGTCCTTCCCTCGTCTCACTCTAATCCTTAAAAATACCAAGGACTGTCCGCACAGTCTTATCCACAAACTCACCAACGCTGATAAGTCGATAGTCCTCTACGGAGATGGGGATGCCGAGTGGGTGGAGAGCAACCTCATAGAGCAACTACGCTGGAAAAAGACCTAATTCATCCGCACCGGATAAGGTTGCGACCTCCATAAACAATTCAAGGACATAAAAGCCTAACTCAAGCTCTATTACACTCGAATAGTAATTGACGAGCCCGAGACAACACGCAGATAGCTGCTCTCGTTTTGTCCCCCCTTCTCGGACTTTTTGTTGGGATCGGCTGAGCAGCACTGTGAGTAAAGAAAGCGAGTCCAAACGATGCCTCGGTCTAAATCTGGCAAATCTTGCTTGTGCAAAAAGGATTAAGGCGTATAATTAGTTCGCACAGTCCAGAAATTTCTAAGGCCGACGAGCAGCAGGAGACATAGCAGGAGTGCCCGCGTGTCCAGCTAGTTCAAGCCAGAATTAGAGGAGGAGTTGAGAAAACGATTATTTAGACGAATAAGCCAAGTCAGCAGAGCCTATGTCGGTACCTGATCAATATTAATGATAGATAAGTTCAAAAGGCAGAAACTTAACGCCAACTGCTAGTTGCACGGGAAGTCGCTGACCTGCATCTGCACGGACATGAACTGCCAGCGAGCGAGGCTCTGTTGCAAGTAGTGTATAGTCCTGCACTCCCACAGCCAAAAGATTATTTCGATATAAGCCTTTCAGAACAGGAAGATTGAATTCATCCTTAACAAAGCAAAAATGGCATCGAAAAACCTGCTGATCGACCTAGACCTGATCGTCGAAAAAATACAGGAGAAGATTTCCAAGCTACGCACCGACATGATCCAGAAACTAAACCAAAAGTTGGACCAGGCCCTCGACCCCTCCGAAGAACGGAAATTCAGCAATTCATCTTCTGCCTCCATCCTGAGGAAAAACTTATTCGAAATGCAGAAGGGCGAAATCAACCACTTGGTCTTCCTCCTCTCCAATGATAGCCTCACTGTCCCCGAGTAAATGAGGGAAGTCTGGGTCTCTCTCTAACGCTCATTCATCAAAGCGATCCACAGCATTCCCTAGAGCTTCTAACTGCAGAAGTAGAATATCGAGCTCCCACAACCAAACAGCAAGCAGAAGCGAGTCTACCTCAGAAAGAGTCTCGCCTTCGACTTTAAGATATAGCCTTCCAATACGCTCTCAAGGATGTCCAAGGACCTATTCAGGGAAACTAACGCCCTCACCGGCAGTAAGGACTTCAAGGCGTCCCTGTCTAACCTCCGTGAGTTCGGGACGAGCATCAGTGTGAGCAGTCCCATAACGCACCTCAAACCCTCCCCGCCTTACAGCCGGAAGGAGCCCTACCAAAAAGAGGCTAGCTTAAAATAGAGCAAAGAATAGGAGCACAAGAAATAATAAAGGAAGCCGATTGACCTGCTGGAGCCCAAAGTCGATCTCTACAAGAGTGATTCTTCTGTTGCCCCGCCCAAGATTGAGGTCAAATTTGACTACAAGCCTGACGAATCTGCCAGCAAGTACAAGTTCAATAACTCCCTCTCTCACGATTACCGTGACAAGCCTTTCCTCAACAAGTCCAGCGAGAGTAGCATCAGCGAGAAGATCAGCGATGTGCAGCTGAGCTAGCACCAACACTAGCAGCGCATCAACACGCTGGTCTACTTCAAGTGCTGCGGGAAGTATTACGAGTGTGTGATCTGCCACGACTAGAGCTAGAAGCACGAGTACCTAGACGAGAATCCTTCGGTACGTTACTGCAAGAACTGCAAGGAGAGCTTCCTGGTCGAATGCGGCAACTCCGTCTCCATCAGGTGCTACGAATGCGAAGAACAACCGTAATAGCATTGATTATTACGACCCATCAAGCGCTCTCATTCCCCATTGACTTCAACAGCTTTAGAGACAATCTCGCTAGCTTCTCAGCAGCCTCGTAGTATTCCATCTTACCGCCCAAAAACTCGCTCTCGAAGTCCTCCGTCGGCACGCCGAGTCGGCCCTGGGCCCCGATTATCCTTGCCAGCAGTTCCTTCGTGGGCCGGCCCCGCTACTTGTCTAAGAAGACCAAGTTCTGCAACAATGATCGCAAGTCTTAAAGCGTAAAAAGTACATTGCCGAATCCTACTTTTTCGATTGCCTAGTCCACCTTTTTCAAGAAGCGGGGCTAAAACTGCAATGGAGTGAGATATTGAAAACTAGGTTCTGCCAAGAACATATCCAGGAAGTGCTCCCCTTTCGAAGGCTCTTTGCCGGTCTCCAGTCCCAGAAATTGAAAGTATAATCTGGACAGTTATTCTATTCTTTTATTGAATTTGGAGAAGTCTTTGCCTTGCAGCTACGAAAATGCCTAGAAAAGCTGGAAGGATATATCATCCTTTGCCTGCTCGTAGAACTAAACCAGCCTCGGGTATTTTTCGCCTGCCTTGTTCTAAGTTACCATGGGAACTATAATCTCCTTCATGCATCTTGTTGGACAGTGGTCCTTTCTCATCCAGCTGTCATACGCTTTTATTTAGTTATTCCACTTGAAAAAGTTGCCCCTTTGTAAGTTGTAGAGATCAAAGAAGGCGTCTCCGAAGGCAGCCTGCTCAGGACAGGCGAGCAAACACTTTTGAAGTACTGAAGTTCTAAAGTGCCCGAGAGGCTCGAAGAGAGAGGCAAGGAGAGACTTGAAGTCGAAGCGGACTTGGAGGGAGGTGGCGGTGGCAGCGAGCAAAATCATTGCTTAATTAAGATGAAAGCATTTTAAAATAATCTAAAACGGACTACACTCTCGAACGGCAACTAAACTCCCCTCAAGCTCAACATCAAACGCGACACCTCCTCAAAAAAGTCACGGCTATAACGCTCCATAGTCTCACTTTCTCCAGATATCAAGCTCTCCTCCCTCAGCAGACCTCTCTCCAAAAACAGCGTCCTGTCCAAGAGTCTGGAGTCATCTGAGTAGCGGGCAGTCAGACTCTCCAATATCCTTGACCCCGAGGAGGCGCATGCGTAGCCTTTGGCAGATGTAAAGGAAGGCGATTAACCCCCAAAGCACAATGTCAAGCACTTTACATACTAACCAAGATCTGAGAATATAAGTCAGCCGCCTTGGCAGAAATAGATAAATCTCGAGCCGTTGACCAGGACCGTCTCCCACGGGCAAGACAGCTCTCTGCAACAACTCAACTCGATTCCCAGGCCCCCTCCCCTCCCCGTCTAGAATTTAGCCCGCCAAGGCATACCCTAATATATCGAAAATTCAAACCTGCAATTTAAATTGCCCGCTTAAAACAGTCCTCACTCTCATACTCCCAATTACATCACCACCTGCTATGATGTTCCATTTCAGCCAAACTAGTCCTTGACATATATTCGGCCTGTCCAGTCCGTCACTACTCTCGACTTGCCTGCCACAAGCAACATTATTGACTATCGGTCAAGCCAGCCTTTAGTCTATGGTAGCTATCCCCAATTCGCCCCGTCAATCAGCGTTAATAATCTTCCGAATCCAGCCGTCTACTAACGGCCAGTCATAACCACCCCGTCAGACCAGTAGCGGCAACCCATCTATCAGTGGCCGGTCATAACCACCCCGTCAGACCAGTAGCGGCAACCCATCTATCAGTCCTTGACGCCCAGCTTCGCGGGCCGCCCTCCTGCTCCCGAGGTTCGAACAGTGCCATTCCTGTCGAGCCTGAATGCAGAGCCTGGCAAGGCGACTCCCAAATTTTCTTAGTAGAAAGTTGTATTAAAAGAATAGCCCGTTTTCAACCGCTCGAAAGTAAACGCCTTGTCGCCTATCCCAGTGAAACTGGATTCCCAATCCTTCACCATGACCACTCCTGAGGATTAGCCCAAGCAGGCCAGGTTCCCACTCTACGACCCTGAGATGGACGAACGCATCCGCAACTATACTTCAAGCGAGAAGGTCGAGCAAGGGGAGGGAGTGCAGATGCTGTCGAAGGACAAGTACTTCAAGCGAGCCTAGCGGCCTAATGAGGGAGAGAGTTTCAAAATTGCCAGAGAGCCTATTGAGAATTTCGCACACCAATAGGTCAAGCAAGTACAGCCGAGCATTTCGCCTTAGCCGTATTACACAAGGATTTTTAATCCTCCCGTCAGCCGCAGTCCCAGCAAGCCTCTCGATAGGAACTTGAATAACTTGAACAATTAGCCCTACCGAAAAAGCTCACCCTCCCCAAGGCACCATGTCCAAATTAGGAGAGACCTGTGCGTCTCAAGGGTCACCCCCAACGGCTCCCGACAAATATCTCCAGGGGCATTACCGATGGGCTACCGACAAATATCTCCAGGGGCATTACCGATGGGCTACAGACAAGTATCGCCTGGAATCGTGGTGGGAGGTGGGAGCAGACAGCTATCTCCTGGAGCACTGGGGAGCGGGTGCCGCCTCGTAACATCGAGAGATTCTCAAAAGCTAATGGAGCTGTAGCTGATGAGATAGCAGCTCTAATCTGAAATATTGCGTATTAAGAGGACAGGCCGCTTCATGATCAAGGATGGATCCAGGCCCTGCTCTACTGGCCCCTGTGATTATTGATTCACTCATCCCTGGCTCTTTGCGATCACCATCACCCAGCAGCAGAAGCTCTCCAGATGGACGATCGGCTTCAGCCCTTGCGATAGGCTGCGTTCGCAGATTGCTGCTTGGCGCATGACCTCGACTTTGCACTCGTCCTTTCTCAGTTTGGCGACCACTCGTTCCGCTATCATCCTAAGCACCAATTAAGGAGGAAAGCAGTTCTGTAAGTACTAGTAGAGGACTGCACGGACCGTGATCATTTTCTGAACTGCAGGGTTCCTGGTGATATCTTATGCAAGTTTGTCGACTTCCAGCTTAATTTCGGATACTTGCTACCTGTAGTCCTTGAGCCTGCCTTTGACCTTGAGAGTCTGTGCCTCAAGGAGTGCAGTCCTGAGGTTGCACTGACTATTTTTGACTATGGTTTCAAGAGAGGTGGAGTCGAAGTCTGCCCTCTCCTCTCTCAGGACCCTCTAGAGGCAGGCGCGGACTTCCTAAGGCGTTGGGGCTACGACTCTCAATTGCAGACATCTTGAGCGGATCGGTTCTATCAATCTCGAGATGTTCTCGCATAGCAGGATTATTCTGCACTTTGTCATGTACTTCTACATAGTCCTGCGCAGACCCGCTTGAGCATCCTTGCTTAATCTCTCCGCTTAGTTTATCACGATCACCTTGAACGCACAGCTTGGGTCCACAGTCCCGCTAGAAGCCATCTCCTTTATAAGCTTGGTCACTACCAATTTGTCCTGGTTGGCTACATCTGCAGGGGTGATGTCAATGTGGTACAGAGAACTCACAACAGTCACTTAAAGCTTGGAAGAGCCCTCCTCAAAACTCCTTTCCTCGGACTTGGTCTTGAAAATGGCTGGGCCAAAAACTTCTTTCAAGAAGCAAAGTGCGCGCGTTTTTTTTCCAGCCCCACTGGGCCCGTAAAATAGGAGATGAGGGAAGTCCTTTTTGGATGCAATTTGTTGTAGAATTTGAGTAAGGTCAGGATTGTAGGAGAGTTATTACAGAGAGTGGGGGCGGTGAGAGTCGCACCACAGTCTCATGATCGATAATGTAGATTTCGTTAACTAAACAAATCGGAACACATGTTCCAGGCCTTAAGAAATAAGCAGTGCGCTTCAAGATCTCGAGACACCAAGATTAGGAGTTCTTCCAGAACATCTAGGTGCCCGGAGTGACGGCGAGTATCGAACTGGATCAGCAGGTGATATAGCAAGGATAGAGCATAAAGGGATGGGTTAAGCTGTAGCTCGAGCGATAAATTTAGAACAAGGACTTGTAGGTAAAACTTCTGGGAATCTGCACCTTGGAGGAGCGTCTGGTAAAATAAAGGGAATCGGTCTACGAGTCGACCTTCACCGAGATGAACTTCAATGAGCAATTCAGCCAGACGCACATCTTCTTGGAAGGCAAACAGACTCTCCTCTTCAACGGAGAGGGCGTTCTTATTCCTCGTGGGGAACATTACTATTAGTTTTAATTCTAAGTTGATCATTCAATCCCACCCAGCTACGTCATTTAGACCAAAGACAAGCGCATCAAAATCAGTTACTTCATTAGGGCACAGCCGACCATGCTCCCTGAGTCCCAGTTCGTCTCCCACGAAGTTCGAGTCGTTGGTAGTGTTAGTCATACCTAATAGGAGTACTCTTGCAACTTCGTGCAAATTAGGCTGTCAAAGGTCTGCTTAATCGGGATCGGAGACTACTGCGTCCAAATAGTATTGAAGGATAACCTTTTTTTCGCAGGAGACTAGGTCCGCGGAAGAATCATGCTGAACCAGGTCTTCGAAAAAAGCAGACTTTAGAATATCAAGCGAGTGAGAGTGCGGCTGGTCCAGACTCGCAGAGTGAATTCCTAGTTCATGCGCGAGTTCACCGGCTGTTAGCGCTAGAGCAGCAGGTTGGTGAACGAGATTGACCTTGAAGTCGAGATGTGCAAGATCTAGTACGGAATGCTGGTTTCTCACTTCGTGATATCACTGAAGGAGGACCTGGAGTCGTCCATCAATTGCAAATGGCTTTCGGTGCAATACAACTTCGAGGTGGACGTGGAGCCCTTTCCACAGCGCTGTCTCTGCCATAGAATCATCCGGGAATAGACTAAGCCAATAATAATCAAAATTAAGTGATTCACAATACCCAGGGAATCATCGCCTTTCTTTGCTTGGGGTACCTGTCGAATTCCTACTTGTACTGTTTATGCTTCTTCAGTGCCCAAAGCAGCATTTGTCCTCCCGAAAAAACTGTGAAAATCCAGCCTGTTATGCATCCTGTCATCCCGCTGAAAGCAGCCCATCCCAATGTCTCCCACAGATAATTTGCGCACGACACTTGATCGAATCCCCATCCCTGGGGAATCCCTCTTTACCTCGAGCCTGGCTTCCTGAGACCTGACAGAGTTAAGTGGCATTTGAGGTTGAGTAATTCGAACAGAGCCCAGAGAATGGCAAGGACTTTGGTGTACTTCCCAGCAGCCGGGGCACCTCTGTAAAAGTGGAATAATTAAACGCCGACTAGAGCTCCAAAGAGTCCCCAGTAGTGGAGACAGTTAATAAGGGCGCGGTGCAAGGGCATACTGCCCTTGCTAAATTTGTGTACGAATTTGGTTTAAAGGATACGCTTGATGAAATGAAGTACCCCCATCCCAAGGGCGATCCTGATAAAATTTATACTTTTGAACGCCCGCCAGCTTACCTTTGGCAAGGAAGGCGGCCAGTCCGAAGGTGACTATGGGGCCGATGTATTAGATGTAGAACACTGACGACCATGACACCTGTCTGCCCAAGTCCTTACCGATTAGAGGGGTGTCTTCAGTTTGAATCACCTGCGCAAGTTCCTGCTAGTCGTAGAGTACTTGTCCTTTGGAATCTGTGAGCCTAATTCTCTGTTCGTCGAGTTGATTTTCCCTGGCGATCCTCCTCTTCAAGTCACGGATAGTCCTAATTCCGTCAAAGGGGTAGCTTAAGTTCCTGCCCTTAAAACGGACACTACAGCTGGAAACTGCAGAGACGAGAGACCGATGCGGATTTGTTTCCATAGTTATATTTGATGTATTACTAAAGATAGCAGCGATACAACCGCCATCGTGTACCCAATTCCTACTCCCAGCCCACCTCCACGCTGCTGAAGGGACTCCTCCTCACTCCTTTTAACAGCAACCCTGCCAACCGCAACCTTATCTAAACTCACTCTTCGGCTGAGCGCATTCAGCCTAATGTCAATCTCGGCCAAACTCGTCAAAATTATAGGAACTATCAATCGCCGGACTTCAGATAGGACCCCCTCGTGAACATGAACCATTACAACCCACCAAAAACATATCGATCCCCATATCTGGCACACGATCAACCGCCCGTCTACAATTACACTGGTAAACAGGAGCCGACTCAGTACCCCTTCAAGCCAGAGTATTACAACCCTAATTTCACACATCGATACCTTTAAAAACCTGACCTAAAAACTCATAACCCGTATTTCCAAGTTGTTGAAAAGGAGCTTCCTGCTCAGCAGTACCCCCGTCGTTAGACTCTCAACAAATCAAACGCGGCAAGGCCCAGACCCAGGGCTTTAGTCCCCTAGCCTCAAGAGTACAACCGATACGAGGAGCGAGTAGCAAGGCCTGTGCGAACGGAGGGCAGGAACACGCTAACAGGCAACCCCAACCCCTTCGTGAAGGAGGACCTGGCACTGAGTCGAAAACAGTAAAAGCGGTATGATTTCAGAAATAATTACAGATGAACTCACACTTTCAATCTTTTTCTTATGGTCATTTAGAATCCCTCCTCTGCCTATATGCAAGCCAGCGCCTCCAGCTCCTCGTCCCCCACTTCTTTTTTCCTTCTCTTTTCCAGCAGCCTCTACCGCACCGCACTCGCTTTTACCTCTCTTCTCTCCTCTTCTCTCACTTGCCGGCCGAACTACTCCCCTTTCTTCTCGATCTCCTTCTGTAGTCTCGCCTAGCGTTACTACTTAGCCTATTTTTATAATACTTCCTTGCTGGCCCTATCGATTGTGCCAATGAGGTTGTTGGAAAGTGAGATTGAGGAAGGTGGCAGCTTATCCATGAGCTTGTGAACTGTAGATTACTGCCTTTGTTTTTTGGTTTAGAAGGGGTTGGCGTCAAAGTAGTCATAATTAGGATCAGCCGAGCCAGGGACTATGATTGACTAGTAGCCAGCCCTGCTCCCGACACTAAGCACGTCTTAGTAAGGCACGAACTTCAGATCAGAAATTAGAGTGTTCCGAGGAGGGAAGTAACGCATGTAGGGCTTCTACATCTTTTAAAGAAGTGTGTGGTCTTTCCATATTTAGACATGGTTGCCCGAGCTCATTGCCAGCAGCCCTTGCTGAGATACTGCCAAGTTAGACGCGCATGGACGTCGGCTGTACACATGCAGCTCTTTCAAAGTTCTAATATCCCATAATTTTACAAGGCCCTCGTTACCAGCCGTTATTAGGATATTTCCTTTGGCCGCTATTGAAGTGATAACGCTCTGGTGGGCTAGCAACTTGACCACAGGCTAGCCTGAATTAGGAGTGAACATGCAGACTCTGCCTCCTGAGTCAGCAGTATTGATAACAGCGGAGTCCTGGTTCTGAGCCATGGCAGTATAATTCCTGCCTTTGGTCCTGTGATGGAGAATCATAAGGCCAGTGGATACATCTTGGTAGGTGAGAAAGCCAAGATTTGAGAGCACGACTAGCAAATAGTGAAAGGGCAAATACTAAAGGAATTCTGGCTAGTTGGTATGTTAGAGCCTATGGACTTACACTCCATCTCGATCGTAGATGAATACATGTTTGCGCTGGGCTAATGCGAACAGAGTTTAGTTGTTCAGGAATGTCACGTCTCTTATTCGCTACTACAGGAACAGCTAGCAGATTAGATCCTTGTTCCGCCAGCCTAGCAATCCCACATGTCCCTTAGAGCCTCCTAAAAGCAAGTGGGAACCGCTCCTGGAGTGATCAATCTTGTAGGAACCCCACTCCAAGTCAAGCTTAAACGCGTAATTTGAAGTTTGGCACGGCACTCCTAACTAAATTTCCTGTTGAGTGACAGTGTATGTTTTTTCGTGCTAATTTTATGGCTCGAGGAAGCCTGATTGGGCTGTGACCAGCAAAGCCTGCATTGAGTTGAGCGAGCGCACTCTTTTTTTGAGCTGTTGGGCCTGGCCCAGCTGCCTCTTAAGCCTCACCTATCTGCCTAGCGGTTTGGGTTTCTACATGAATAAGTCAATTTTTGTTGAGCCTAGAATTAATCTCGTTCCAGAACCTTTTGCTTGACTCTTTGTTCTCATGCGATCGGAGGGCGTGCACGTTCAGCACGCACACATTCCAGTCCTTAGCCTACCCTAACGCAGCATCGATCCACTTCACTAGAAAGGCTCTTTTCTTCGCAAAGAGGTTTGCAATACTGCGCTAAGGCCAAGAGAGGAACTGAGTTTTGCGACCAGTGATGAAGAAGGCGATAACTCGTTCCCAATCTTCCAACGAGAGAATGTCGACACTGTTGGTGATTTCCAAGGAGATGTCCTTGTTACTAATCTCAATTCTGTTGTCAAATATTTCGGGGCACTTCTCAGGGTCTTGGTATTCCCCAGCTAACAAGAACTGCCTGATGTTGCGGATGCACACATTTCCTGATATCTGGTCCTGAGGGACGATCACGATCGGCTTTTGCCGTTTTGCTTACAGCTGCTTTTTGCTGCGCTCGTCGGATTCCTTAAGCTTCAAGTAAATCGACTAATACGACCGTTCAGTCTTCACAGCCTTTGATTTTGATCCAATGGCCTTCTAGTTCTTCTGGCTCCACTCGTATAGTTTAAGAGTCTCTTACAACTCCGGGTCTAAGACTACCTGTTGAACTGGCTGCACAGGCTGCAGCAATAGGTAATGGTCGATGTCATTGGAAGTGGAGATTTCTCCGCGAAAGTACTTGCGCACTTCTTAGCTGTCCAAAGCGTTGATGCATGTCAGGTTGAGCTAGACAGCCCGCTTGGTGTATTCCCTGCCTTGGGTTTGGTTGGTCAACTCAAATTAAAGGTAAAGCCAGAGCGACCCCAAATTGTACCTCTGGCCTGTTTTGGTAGATTTCCAGTTAGTTTCAGTTCGGATGTCGAATTTGTCAGAGGCGATGTAGAGGAACCCACTCTTCATCTTGATGGACTTCCGCTGCACGGTTTAGCTACGCAGCAACTCAAGCACATCAAGTTTGCCAGCCTTCATTAATTAGCTAAAAATATCCTCAATGAATTCGCACTGTGAGCCATTTAAATTGGTAAGGAGCCTTTTCCTTACCACCGCCCACAGCAGCCTCCCTTAACAAATCGATTAGTCCGAAAAGGAGGAACTGCAGCTTTAGCAGAAACTATTCTCTTTCTGTCTTGATGACAAGCACCCTCCGCAAGTCTAATCAAACCCTCGGCCAACGAAAAGGAAGAAGCGACAATACAATCTCTCGAACTCCATGGCTTAAATTTAGCATTGCTAATTTTATAATTCGCCACCTTTCCACATCACAGACCTTCGGCTTTTTGTTACATCTCCGCTTCCCGAGCGCTGCCGTGTTTCAGTTTCAGTGGTAAAGGAGCAGACAAGAGTCTTCGTTTTCTTGGAGAAATAAAATCGACTTCTTATAACCTTCAGCGACGGCCCTCGAACTCAGTTTCTATTGGACCCTTTCTGCGATGTGTAGAAGGTTTTAGCTATCAGGAACGACATGGAGTACAAGTCGAACGGAGAGTTGATGGCAGTTGCCAGCAGGAGTCCGCTCTCAATCAAATTTCATAACTCTCTCCTTCCCAAAAGGCATCTCAAAATTGAGGAGGCCAGAAATGGTTGGTAAGGGAGATGGGAGGACTAGCGGACGGGACTGAGGATTGACCAAGCTGAAAAGACGTCGGGAATTTCCCAGTTGCACCTATTTGGCGATGTATCGATTTTGGAAGGAGTCTTCGTTGTGAGTTTGATTGGACTCGATATGCTAATTTGACTCAAGTTATTAAACTTTTAATCACCTTGAAGGTGCCCATGATGGCAGGGCCGTAGAGCACTCCCATCCAGCCGAATGACATCAGTCCTAAGAAAACCGATAGACCCACGAAGTACGAACTCGCTGTCCCTGACTGTCTTTGGTACTCTTTGCTGAAGGTTGACTGGCTAATCCTGCTAAATATCAGCAAGAGGCTGATAGATTGCAAGACTTCACCATTGTACAACTTGAAGAAAACTGGCGGCAGCACAGCTATCATCGGATTGTAAACTGGAAACAGGGCGAAGAAAGCCACCAACAGTGCCAGCAGGAAGTTGCATGAGGAAACATTAAAGACATCGTAGAGCACCCAAGCGAAAAACATGTGCTTCAACGAGATTACCAGGGGGCCGAGGATTATGGATCGAGTATTTAAAACCAAGTATTAAGCCAGCAGTGTTCGAGTCTCCTGCTTTAGCTTCAAAGAGTCGATAAGTTCCTTTACGTCCAGATCTAAAAGCAGGTAGTAGAGCGAGATAGTGAACAGTAAGCTTTTAGAGATTATGTCAGAGGAAAGCTGCAGGACGTGGTAACACAGGCTGAAAAGGACCGTCATTGATTTAAGCAGGCCCACTCCCAACTTTGCTGAGAACTCCTTGAGGTAGCCGAAAACGAGCTAGGTGCTGACTGAAAATTCCTACAGTAGATTTACTGACCAACACTTGAGAGTATTTAGCTTCAAGTCAAAATTCTCGCCCATAAAGGAGAACGGCGAAGGCTGCGAAAGGCAGTACTCCATTCTTAAGTTGTTAGTTTCGTTGTCCCCAAACATTCTGGAGAGCGTGTCAAAATAGGGACCAAGATTTTGTTAATGAATTTTCTCCAACACGAAACTCCTCACTAACTTAGAGCTGTCTTCTGAGACTACTGAGCTAATTTGAATTTAGGCCCACTTGACGATTCCAATGATTTACTTGGTCGATAACCAGATTATCATAATGCCGAAGATAAGCCCGCACCCTACGAAGGCAACTGTCAGCACCAGGGATGTCAAGCTTTTGAGTGTCCTTATTTGCTGACTGCTCAAAATTATTTATCGTGAGTAGGCGTCTCTAAGAATTGCAAGGATTAGTCTGAGAAAGAAGTCGGTAGCGACTACTGTACAAACTGAGATCAAAGAAATGAGTGCCAGCCTACTAAAGAGCGACAGTACAGTCAGTAGCATAAAATCGCTGTTTAAAAGCCTTGATGGCTTTTACCTTGTTTAAAGCAGAAAAACTACGAACACGGATTGTTTTAATTTGAGTCTTCCTGGACGTTAAATGAATTCTTTAAGTCCTTAGCTAAGCTACTGGTTAAGCTGAAGGAGAGCAAGCGCTGTGGCCACAGCCAAGAAAACACAATTAAAATACGCGCCGAGCATTTCGTAGCAGAGGTAAAGGACGAAGACGATCAAAACGAGGGCCGCGTTGGCCACTAGCGAGCTGAGTACTTGGTTGTAATCGCAGTGGTTTCGTAAGGATTGCTAAAGGAAACTGCGCATAAACATGGAATGTTTTTATTCTGCATCGCTGAAATCAGCGCCTTGTCGCTTAGACTCGGGGAAGAGGACTTTTGCGAAATTTCAGGCACACCCCAACTCCTCTTCTTCAGCTACAGTTCCTACGAGTCCCTGCTTTTGACAATAAGGACCGGCCCGAATTCCATCGCTCTTTACAGCTATAAAGGATCTTTAAGCCACTACCTGATTAAGGACGGGTAGCTGAGTGAAATCCCGATCGACCCAGCACACCACCATGGAAAATAATTTTCAGTTGGTAGCCTCATGTTTCCTGAGGAGTTCAGGGTTAAAAGCTATGGAATTTTAGAGTTCTGCGTGTTCCCTCGCTATTACATTCCCAGCAGCCAGAAATCAACCAAAATCAAATTTTAACAAGCGGTTTGCGGACTCTTCCACACTTTTCTGCCCGACTCTAACACATCAAGGATCGTAGGCAAGCTACTTCTTAATACAATTATCCGTCAATAAACTTAGTGGTTCGACCTTTCGGTTTACGGAGGGCTACAGGGATCGGTGATTGACGGAAAGTTCTCGCTGTCTTTTCTGGCCTTCAATATGAACAACACCCATTCCAGGCCTGAACTAAATATGACTCTGAAAAACTCCAAGGATTTGATCAGACTCTTTTCTGACTATCCGATCGATTGGAACTGCGACAAGGAGTGCAGTTCAGACGTGAGCAGAGGAGGCTTCTAGTCTCCGAACGTATTAGCTAAGGATTAAAAGAGTGGGTTTTGGTTCATGCAATTATAGCGGACTTTGATATCGATAGACTACTACGACAACAGTCTGCTGCTGCTAAAGGGCCAAGCGTTGTTCTGCGTGAGTGGGAAGGAGAGTAAGAGTTGCGTGTAGTTGGGACAGAGGCTGTTAGTGTCGTTCATGATGATTCTGATTTGGATATGGTGAAATAATTAATAATCATATAATATCATGCCTGCTAATCCTATAAAAAAGAAGAAGGATTTGACCGAATTTCCTCATAAGGCGGTTTAGCATGCCTCACGGACCTAATTGCCGAAATGCGAATATAAGCATGACTCAGAGATGGTATGTTCCGTTGCTGGGACTCAAATATGAATAAAATAATTGATTAGGCAAAGGCATTTAGACCTTGTCCTTAGTCCACCTTTTAATATAAGGATGTTAGTTGTTTATCTGAAAACAGAAGTAAATCCTACGATTTTATGTCTGTCTTTACTGCTCATAACCAGTAGACTTCGAAGACTTACCAACTGTGGCGTAAAAGTTCACCCTTTCTATACCACTCGCTAATACATCACGAACTCCAGCAGCCTGCACTCTCTCTTTAGCTTATTCAGACGCAATTCGACTTCGATTAAGTTCATGACACAGTGGTTGCAAGTCTAGCAAGCACTGACGACTAGCCCGGCTGCCTTGAGTTCCTTTCCATCGATACACCAAATGGAGATTCAGTCTGGGACACCTCCGAGTTCAATGAGGGAGGACTCGTTGATAAAGGCACGTTAAGGACACACTCCCTTTATAAGATAGAGGTGGCTGGAGAAATCAACAAGTGTCGGAAGAACAGACAATCGACTCTGTTGGCAGCAAAAAGCTCAACCAACTAAATTTTGGTCTTTTCTTCTCTGCTGTAAGGTTAGCCAAAACCAATTTTGACGTTAGTCGGCCATGAGGCAGAAGGGTTTGCTTTGAGTTGGCATACTTAACGGAACCTAGTAGCGTCGGGTTCATAAGATGGACTAATCTGCTTTTGGGACTGCGATTCCCCAGCTCATTAGTGCATTGAGCCACACCATACCAAGAAGTATCACTGTGATTGGGGTAACATCAACGAAATCAATTGGAACAAGGTCAATGTCAATCTTATCGCAAGCTGCGGCTAAGGGGGCATAATAGCCCTGTGGGATCTCCGGGTAGGTGGCTAATAGCCAAGTTTGTAGAAGATTGGACATCCTTCTTAAACAACAGCTATGGATTTTCATCCGCGAAATTAATTCCTTCTTTTGTCTGGATGTGAATCCAACGAAGTCGCCTTGTGGGACATCAGGAATTTTACTAAACGACTTCACACTTTCTAAGAGCATACCGATTCTGTGGTCAAAGTTTAATGGGATCCAAACCACCCGACCAGATTCGTGACTGCAAGCTTTGACAGAAGAGTTCTGATTTTCGATATCCAGAGTTGTGGGACAAGACATTAGGAAGCTGAAGGAGAACTTATATTCATTCACGGGGGCCACAGGAGTCATATAATGGATATAAGAGTGGTGGGCGATCGAGTACTGAGTTGTGAATAGGCGTGCGTTGTGCAACTATGGGAGCCGGCAGTGTGTTAATCGATTGATTGAAATTGCATTTATAATGGAAGATAGCACAATATACGTCGGAAAACTTCCCAGATCCGCCACGCAGAATCTTCTTCAGGATGAGTTCGAGTGCTGTGGGCAGATCCGCAATATCGATCTCAAGAAAAACTATGCCTTTATTTAGTACGCTAGGGCCAAAGACGCTCAGGAGGCGATCAATAAATTCAACAACAGGAGGCTCGACGGCTCCAAGCTAATCGTGCAATTTAAGGACTCCTCCAAGTTGGGAGGCAGTTTCCGAAATGACAAGAAGAGACCCCAACGAGAAGATATGTGCCATAATTGCGGTAAGCAGGGGCATTGGAAAAGCGAATGCAGATAAGGAGACTGGTCATAAAGATGCACTCGATGCAAGGAATATGGTCACGTCATTAAGGACTGCTAAAATTAGTATCGCTAGCTTCCGAATTTGAAGGAGCCGAAGAGACGCAGCGACTCCTCTTCAGACAGCAGTTCGAGCGTGTCGTCTTCGTCTTCGGACAGCAGCTAGTCGGATTCGTAGTCATCATCGAGCGGGGAGTCCAGCTCGAACCGGAGAGAGCGTTCACGGGATCGAAGAAGATGATTAATAATTGCGGAGAAGGCTATGTGTGAGCCTGCTCTCCTTGGCCAGTGCTTGAACTTTAGTTATAATATTAAGATATGTAGGCGATTCACTAATCCTCCTTACTGCTCAAGTTCGGGTAGGCCCTTGCCCACAACACCTTCCTGAGTGTACTCATGCAGGCCCAGGAGTTCCCCTTCCCTGATCTCCTCCTCAAGGACAATTTAGCAATCCTTGAGTTTTAAGCCAGACCTGACAAGGTTGACTAAATTAGGGAGCTCATGCATGAAAACTCAGCCTCCCCGCTGGCTAAGTCTCTCTTACAGTCTCAATCCTAAAAACAGATTGTCGTCAAGGGTAATAGCGTCTTTCTGATAGTGCAAGGTATAGAAGACTAAAACCTGAATTCCCTAGTAAAAGCCAATTAGAAAAACGGTAAGGCAATATTCTAAGCAAGAAGTCCGTTGCAACCAGGAGAAGTCATGAGCTCCTTGATGCTCGGCCAAATATAAACAGTGCTCAATGGTCTCTAACTGAGTTTAAAGGACGAGTCAAAATCTCTATTGAAGTTGGTTAAGGACGCTTCACACGATTATTTCATCACCTTGATTTAGGAAAAGCTGGTCAGCTTCAACCTTTAATTGGATATGGACTACAGCCCCATTTCTAAGAACCAGTTCAGCCAAATGATAGGAGGACTGCTGCAGTAGTTCGCAATGAGGCCCTAAGACCAGTTCATCAGCTTGCTCAAGAACTACGGGCAAAGGACTTCTTTCTACCTGGTCTGTGATCGAAAGACTCAGCTGGTGATAAGGGCAGAAGCTCTTCCTTGGTAATTGATAGGGGCGATTCAATGATGGGCAGCATTATATTTATAAATTTTACTAATGTTTACTTGGGCCAATTCGGAGATCCAAGGCAAAGATGTTATAAGGGAGTCTTGGTTATAAGCTTTTGTTAGTTTTAAGCTGTCTTTTTAGTCAGAAGCAGCATTCTCGCCTTTAGGCCTATTTAACAATACGAGAGGGATGTTTGACCTCCTCCAGTCCACGATCAAGGTTAGACAATATTATTTTGCCTAATCCATGTCCTCAAGACAGCATGATAATCAAGCACATTATAAGTCTGCTTAATCGATCACACTGCTTTATCTAAATTTTCAATCTATTAATGCATACTCTACTACCCAAATTCCTCCTACTCTCCACCTCCGAAAAGCTTGAACTGCCTCAAAAAATAGAACTTCCTGACTTGAGTCTACTGCCCAGGTCTCTGTTGCACCCCGCATTACAACAATCCCTTCAGAACCTAATTTCCTGTGCTGCCTCCTTCGATCTGCTCCTAAAGTAAATCAGCAGACTCAACGATGCCCGACTAAGTTTGAGCCGCCCCGAGCCCTCTCTCAATTTTATAATGAAAGTGGTATCCCAGTGGTGCCGCTGGGAATTTGCTTATTAATATAACGGGGATCTGAATGCTTACGAGGATGCTATAATTTAGATAGCTTCCAAGATATTGAGCAGCTCGACAGACTTATCGTTGATGGCAGACTGTCTGGTGATAATTGCATCTTTTAAGGACTTAAGTTCGGTGAAAAGCATCGTCTTTCAACTTGTAGACACCCCCTAAAACCTGGAGATCTACCTAAGCAAATATCAAGAGCTAGACACTTAAAGTTTGAAGAAGATTTAGGTGGATGAGCCTTATCAATCACTTCAGCAATAGTACGGAAAGGAAAAGGCCCAGATGATTGTCACCTGGATGGCACTCTCTCGCAATAAAGACCCCATTCTCCCCCTCCTCCTTCGCTATTATATTTTTTATAGAGAGGGACCTAACAACTTGATTAAGCAGTCTTCATTAGCCACCAAGGCACTGGCACGCTGGATCGACGAGATTTACTAGTCCAAGCGGGTCGATAATATCTTTTTTTTAGAAGGCATGATGAGCTACCCTTCCTTCAAAGATCAGATCAAAGGCTTGACTCTCACTCTTCTCAGGGCCTGGGAATCTGCCCTTCAAAACAATTAGAGCTGCTAATATTAGTTCATATAGAATCCGAACGCAGCGTTGTCTAACCTAATATCGCTGTGTGAGCTGGAAGACCAGCACAACGTAGAGATTACCAGAATCAAGCAGACGCTCTTTTAGAGTCTCAGAGGAGATGTCTGGCTAGTCGACAATTACTTCATGCACTGTTATTAGTAATTTGTCACCAACAGCTAAGAAACCATCTTGTCCATGCTCGCCTTCCTCACCAGAAACCTCTCCTTGAACAAATAGATCCGCTTCAGATATATCGATGGCCGCAAATGTTATGAATGCATTCTCTCTCCTGCCCAAAAATGCAGGATCATCCTGAGTATGTTCAGCTGCTTGGTGGACATGTAGATCGATGTGGATAAGCCGTATTAGTAATTCATCGACATATTCTGTTCAAGAGAGGGTCCAGGTCACTCCCAGGAAATAAAATAGCTGGTGCTGTTGTTAAACGAGCTCGAGCCTATAAAGTTTACGTACATGTCAGAGCCTGGGTTCAAAAAGATCCAGCCTTGTTTTATTGAGGACAATCTCAACTTTGACTAGTTTGGTGAATACGGCAGCTTCTACGAGTATCTAATTAAGAAGAGGACGGATAGGATAAACCTTCTTTAATTGTAATTCTTCATCGCCTCTCTTTCTGAGGAGAATTAGATATTGGCCAGGATGCTCAACAAAGCAAGCAAGATCTAGTAAGATCAAACATAATTCAATTGCACGCTCTTCCTGAATTAACTTCAGAAGCAACTTACTGAAATGGGATATTCGATTTCCAGCCAGGGCTGCAAGAAAGTCCTCATGAAAATCTACTTGCAGGGCAGGTTCTTCCTCTTTAGGAACCGGAAGTTCAGTCTCACTAATTAGCAAAAGCAGGACTTTTTTAAGACAGTATAGTAGCAGTAACCTCTCATGGATTATTAGTTAATGAAAATGCTTCTACCTGTTGTTTACCAGCTCTAGGAAGGTAGTGGACTTCTTACCAGCCGCTTGCGAGAGAAGGTCTAAGAATTGTACCTATGCCAAAACGTCGAGATCCTGGACTATTTGATAGTGGACTGCTTTGAAATGAGGGTGAAGGATCTGCTACTCCGTCAGAAGCGAATCTAGAATTGCGTGAAGAGATGTTTGCAAATCGAATCAACTCCAGTTAAAACGCATTAAGTGATAAAGAAGCTATCTAAGAATAGCAAGTTCGTAAAGCGGATTCAGAACGAGTGTGCAAAGAGTCTCAAGCCCGTTAATTTGCTGAAATTCATCCAGCATTTTAACATTTAGGATTAAGCTGAGCTTAAAGAGCACTAAGAACAAAAGATAATGGAGGCTGATACTTAGGAACGTCCGGTAAACAAAGAGAAAGGGGTCTAAGGTAAATCAATAAAGGAGTAAGTGGAATCAGAAAACGACTGGGTTGATGTAACAGACAGTGAGCAATCGCCTGAGAAATGCTAACATGAGCACATCTAGAACGACTTGAAAGACTAAAAAGGATTGGAAGACGAGAATGTCTAAGACGACTAAAAAGAATGGGACGACTAGAATGACTAGAATGACTAGAATGACTAGAATGACTAGAATGATTAGAAAGACTAGAACAACTAGGACTACTAGGACGACTTTTAAAGTTAGAACGCATCCTTTAATTCCGACAACGATAACGATGACTGCGGGTAGTGCGATGAAGATGGTTCAGCAGACGGCTCCTGCAGCGAATAAAGTCTCACCGTCAGCGTCCTCTCCTTAGCTGAATACTACGCAAATGTCCTCGAGGACTCCGAGTCCTAACAGTGCACCCAAATTAGACGATACTACCTCTTGAGGGAGCTGTTGCAGTTCTAGCCTTAAAACTAAATTCACTGGAACAATCTGGGCATTCTTCTAAGCTAGATGTAAGAGAAGCTGAGAGACACACTCCTCTCGATGACGAACGGCTCCTTTCTGAGGACACTAAACCGTCTCTTCCATTTCGACGCCGAGCTGGTGCGCATCCGCAAGGAAGTCAAGTTCGACTTTAACTTTTAGGAATTTCCCATCAAAGAGCCCTACGAGGATGAAGAAAACTCATAGAGTGATATGTAGTAGGTCTAAAGTGACTACAGCAACCGTGAGTGTTCCGAAGACAAGTAATCCCACCACCCAGGTCCTGAGGAACCCATGGAAAAGCCGCCCCTCACCTTCCCTAGCTAAAACTTGTGCGATCCCATGGCCTAAACACTTATCCTCTCCATTGGAGTTGCTGATTTTGACAAGAAGACTATGAACAGGATCAGTTCCCTTCTAAACTGCCCACTGCAAGGCCCTCGGCTCGCCAAGAGTTTGGCTGTGGTGGCGCTGGAAATACTAAGGGATTAAGAAAGCATAGCCCCGATAATCAACAGCGGCCCTCTCTTATGGAAATTTTAATAGTTCCCGAACGGTCATCTGCACTTCAACTCAACCTATTTGAAAAACTTCCTTGAAATATTCGAGCAGATCGAGCCGATCCAATTCGCTTAAGGCCTGAAATAGGTCGAGTGTGTGGGCTCAATCAAGCGTCTATAGCGAAGATAATAATTCTAGGAGAACTTCGTTGCGATCGTCATTTCAATCAAGGACAGGTTCATCTTCCTTTAGAACAGCTAGTACAAGAATTAGTAGCTTTTCCACCACCATTCATACGTCCACCTCCCTTTACCCAGTCTTGTACTCATTCTCAAAAACAGATTTTCCAACCCGATGTCCAAATTTATGACACTTGAGGCCTTGGAAACCTCTTTTAAGTAGCTCTAGGATAAGGGGCTTTTTCCCACTGCACTCATCTAGGCAGGGATTTCGCTTTTCGACTAAGCACTTGGGAAAGCGGACTTCGACTATTTATGCTAAAAAACTCCTTCATTCATGCTTTCAGAATTACTGAAGGTTTTTTCGGATTACTAGCTGGGGTTCAAGAATTTCTACCTGAGCTTTAGACGCTATATAATATATGTCATAAACCAAGAAAACTAGGAGACTTGTGCAGCCTTGGAGAAAGGGTGCCAGAGGTTCCTTGCAACCATCAAATCTCTTAACAAGCTTTATTAGCTTATTCACAATAAGCTTGTCCTCAACACCAAAAATCTGGAAGCCAAAGTCTAGTCGCTCTGGCATACTCTCAGATACATTTCTCTCCACATGATTTCTATCCTCTGCATTTACTTCTACCGTTAATCCCTATCGGACGAACATATCGAATTCCTCAAAAGCACTCTTTATAATCTCACGCTGCTAAAAGACCCCAAGATGACTGTCAACTCCAGCCTCATCTACGTCGTCTACCACTGTCTGAATTTGAACTTTGACATCTCCAATATGCTCACAATCTAGCTAAAGCAGGCTCTACTTGCCAGGATTATTCCCGAAAGTCACACCAAGATCTTTTTGGTTAGGAAGTGTGAGATTGAAATGATGCTCCTACAGCTGCATCCCAACACGCCTAAGCTCGTCTACATGAATGAATAAGGGATCGATCAGGGAGGCATCTACCGAGATCTGATGGGCCGCATGGGTGCCTTTTGGCAAAGCATGCCGTAAGCTTCCTTGCACGATCAATAGGTGCAGCTTATGGCGAAACTGTTTATCGACGCGGCGCGGCTGAACTACATAACCAACTTCTGCCCGGACTCAGCGTTCCTCAAATTCATAAGAGGCGACGAAGATAAAGTCGGCCTACAGGATCTGTATGAAGTTGACTAGGAACTGGCCAGACACCTCTCGTGGCTGCTAAACAACGAAATTCACGATCTTTAATTGAATTTCACAGTGATCGACAGAGGAATCCCCAAGCCACTCAAGGCTGGAGGTTAAGAGATAGAGGTCACCAATTAGAACAAACAGGAGTTCGTCAACTTGACCTTGCGTTGGGTGCTGCTTGAGAGGCGGGGCTAGTTTTTGAGATAGTTTAAGAAAGAACTGGAGCATCAGTTCGGAATCTTTTCTAAACTGTTTTCAGTTGATGATTACAAGATCATCTTCCTTGGCTAAAAGGTCATCAGTGGTACCATTATTACCAGTCGATAAGCTCAGGAAAATGACTACTCTCGAGTCCCTCGAGGAAAGTGATAAACTCGTTCACTGGTTTTGGGATGTTGTGGCCGATATGACTCAGCCCCAGCTGCGACAGCTCATCAGGTTCTGGACGGGAATGCATAATATTCCCTCAACGGGGCTGAAAGACTTCAATCTGACGATTTCGATGAACAAGGTGTAGGGATAGAACCTACCGGTGGCGCACACTTGCATGAACACCTTGAAGCTGGCTGAGTACACAAGCAAGTAGCAGCTGTAGTCGAAGCTGCTGTTAGCGCTCAACTAAGGAGCTGAGTAGTTCAATCTTTCATGATCATATCAATTAATTTAATGTACAGTTTGAATTAGATCTAGACAGCTCTAGGCTCGCCTCTCCATCCCAACGAGCAGCCCTTCCTCAACTCCCTCGCCCAGATCTTCCTCAGAATGCAGTAGCCCAAGTCCCACTAATGGCTCTTCAAGAATAAGGAGGTCCCCCAACCTCTCTCCTCTTACAAGCACTTCAATCCCATCACCCTGGAAAAGGGGATCATCTACATCCAGCCTCTGGGCAGTTTCGACTAAAACTTTCTTTAAAAACTAAAAATGTTTTGCTAGGCCTTCTACCTCGGCGCCACTGTCAAAGTTAGGGCGCCTGTGTAGTTCAACGAGATCTAGAAGGTGTGGAAACTCAGGTTTAGATAACAACCTCCTCAGACGCAATTTCTCACCACAGACCTGCTCAACTACTTGAAGTCCATACTCCCTAAGGACGCCTATTGCATGATGGCAATTTCCGATAAGGATCTTTATCCCCATTAAAATTAAACATTTGTGTATGGCTGGGCTATGTACACCAATCGCGTTGGGATCTTCTCGTTCGTGCGGTGGGACTCTCTTCATTTCGAGGAGCCTTTACGGTAGCCAAGGTGGAACATGTTGCTGTATCCTGCTCTGCGGACGATGGTGCACGAGATCGGACACATGTTCGGAATCAGCCATTGCGTCTACTATCGATGCATGATGAGTGGCTTCAACGACATCTAATAAAATTTTTTAAGTCCATTTGAATTCTGCCCCATTTGTATTAAAAAGCTCATTGTCAGTCTTGGCTTTAACCCTCTTGAAAGGTACAAAAGGCTTGCAACAGTCGCTGAAAAGCTGGCTTTCGAGCCTGAGATGCTCATCTACAAGAGTCTACTCGAGCAAGTAAGCAGTCTTGGATCGGGATGGGTCAGTCGAGTGAGGGATCAATTTCTTTTGGATAGGAGTAGGGCTCTGAAGGCCCGTCAATCAGCTGATAAAAAGTATTCAATTTAAAAGCCGAAGTTATCGCTTTAGAAAAGGTCATTAGAAAAAGCGAATTTAAATAACAGGGCCAAAAATTCCTCGGAGAAAAAGTCACTGAAGAAAATTGTCCGACCACCTTCTTGCTAGGGCAAAAAATCCTTGGAAAAGCAGCCTCTCAAGCTGCCCCGCCTGAATAGCGGGAACCCTTTGCGCAAAAACTAAATTTCTAATTTTCCGAAGCCGGGATGAGTGACTTTAAATGAACTTCAACAAAGAGGACAGAGCAGCACTCCTGGTCGTCCTCAAATCTTTCTAGCTGTACACTTAGCTAGTTTAAAGAGAGTTTGGTGTCCAAATGTCTTTGTACAAAGGGCCTGCTCTCCCTTCACAGTCACGACTTTAGGCCGCCCGATAATAAGCCCTTTCATGCAACCAGCGATTTTTAAACTTAGTTTTTACCAATGTCTCAGTTGGGCGACTAGAGTTAGACCCTGTCTCTGTAGACCACATGCATTTCAGCAAATGTAAAAGCACTCTCAGGCAAATTTATAGAGAGTGGAGTGCGTAGGGCCATCAATAACGCCAAGAGAGCTACGGCCCGATTATTTCTGCAGTGGAAAAGCACCTGAAGAGAGGAGCGAAAATATTGGTTCCTGGATGCGGATTGGGGCGACTAGTGTTTTAATTGGCAAAGCTGGGCCACAGTGTGCAAGGCAATTAATACACCTATTTCATGTTGCTGGTGTCTTAAACAATAATCAATTAGGCCAGTTAAAATTAGCTGACGGTCCACCCTTTCGTTACTCTGGACGACACCTAGAGCAAAGTCTAGGCTGCGAAATTCAAGATTCGATTTCCAGATGAGGCGCCGTCCCAGTGGAAGGAGCCTCTCGATATGTCCATCGCCGCGGGCTAGTTCCTGGGCTCTTATACTTAAACTAATGAGTGGGACTCAGTGTGCACCTGCTTCTTCATTGATACGGCCCATAACTTACTTGATTACGAGGCGACCATAAGAAGCATTGTTAAGCCAGGAGGATACTGGATCAACAATGGACCTATGCTCTACCACTACAGCCTTAGCGACTAGGAGTCAGTCGAGCTAAGCTGGGACGAGTTCAGGAAAGTGATAGACAGAGAGTGGGAAGTGCTGGAGTGGAATAAGAAGAGAAGTTACTACTGCGGATGGCAAGGCCTTTTGACCCGCAGCCTTTTCTAATGTGTGTTCTTCGTGGCAGTGAAGAGATGAATAATCATTTATTAAGCAGGTCGCATGTTACCTACATAAACGCTACAGTCCGTTTTAATTTGTGGATTTGTTACTGATCCTATCGATGGCGTTAGTTGGCCTTCTGGACCTTCTATTAAAGCTCGTGCATTAGTCTGCGTCCTTCCTCCCAAACGATCTGGTTCTTGTCAGCTTTGTGCTGAAGGGTCTTGAGCTACTCGACGAGTCTATTAACTTAGGACATGGTCTGCAGCTTGATGGCCTAGTACTACGGCTCAACTATGACTTACTTGACCTAAGACATCTGGAAAGAATTAAGTCTATCCTGAAGTTATATCAGTGAATTATGAAGTTTGGAGAATGAACGCTGGTAAACCGAGAGTTGGCTCTGCGCCTGCTCAAACTAACTACGCAGATCGCTCTAGCAGAGAGCCAGTCTGCTCCTGAGCCTGTCTATTTCTGCAACCCCCTTGGCCAGATCTTATTTATGAGTCTAAAGTCTGCGGAAATCCTCCTTGCGCATATTGTCGATATACTTCCGCATTATAACAATAGCCTTGCCTTGCTCCTAGAGTTGCTCTAGCAGCTAGGCTTGATTTCTACTGGCCTCCTCCCTGATCTCCTGCATCGAGATCTCGTCCTCCAGCAGTTGTGACTGGAACTTGGCCTACTAGAGCTGGCTGAGGGAGAGTTCTAGCTTCTGGTTGATACTCTGCTGGCCGCAGAGGAGTTCCTGCAGTCTTTAGAGCTCCTGCTAGTTGTGTAGGTTCTGCTGCTGTAGTGCGTAGAACTGATTTCTAAGTGAGTGATTCTCCTCGAGCAAGGTGGAGTTCTAATAAAGGTTGTTCTTGGTATTTTCGGTCTTCTATTCCATCACAGCGATGAACCTACGCTTCTCAGCCAGCTAATCCTGCGAGCTCTTAAGCTCAGATTCTAGTCTCTAGACTTATTTAGACAGTCTATTGATCTCGTTCTATTGCTTCTTCAGCTTCAAGTCGTCTTAGCGCCCCTTGTTCTGCAGCTATCCGATCAAACAGCCGTCATGCCGACTCTGTTCCAAAGTCTGCTGCACTATGCTCTCCTGAGTGTCCAAGTCCTTGACCGTCTCCTCGAGGGAAGCCAACCGGTCCTCCTTTAAGTGCAGCTGCCATTTAAGCTGTTCTACCTCCTTTAATAGAGGCTAGACCCTAGCGGCCTGAGTTTGAACATCTAAGAGTTAGTTCTAAAGCGTGGGACAGCGGGTACAACCCTCGTCCATGCGAGAACAAATTGTGACGAATCTAGACTGAAGGTCCTCAATTTCCAGAAGCACTTTCTCGAGCTGCTATTTGCGCATGTCCTATGTCTATTTCAGAAGGGACTATACCGTCATCCGCCTCTTCTGCTCCGTTGACCATCTTAGGATTTGCTACCTCAAGATTTCGTCTGATTAGACCTTCCTTCTGAATAAGCACACGACCTCCTTTTAGAGGCAGGCCAACTGTCCTCGGCCCTTTGTCCCTAACCAGACCCTCTGCATTTTGAGACTACTTTGGCCTCCCTGCCACACTAGCAGCTCATCGTTTGCAGTCGCCGCCACTGCGAAGTTCATCCCCATTTCGATCTCCTATATTCGCTAACCTTATAATTTAGTGGGCTATTGCAATCCTGGGAATAGTGACTAACCCCAAGCATACAGTTACCCCTCCTCAGTGAGGATCAGGGAGCTGTCCTTGCTCCTGATAGCCTTGATCCTCAACTAAGAAATCTTACTGATTAAGGTAGGGACTTGGACCGGTCTTTTATGTCCAAGTCCGAGTTGATAGCAGTCATTTCTGCCACTGCCGTAGTACCTGCCCTTGCTTTGGAAGATTGAGAAGTCCCATCCGAGGTGCATGTCGTCCACCTAAGACTCGAACATGACTTCTGTAGGGGTACAATATCCTTTCAATTCAAGAGTTAGCTGACCGTATGAGTTGTCTCCAGCCATAAGTATGTGCTGCGAATTTCTAAATGCAGAGTGGTGATTGCCAGCCTTGATGTCATTGACTTCCTTTAGTCGGACGCGAGATGGCGTGAACCTGTCAAAATAGTCGTTGAGGGCTAGCTGTCCGAATTTATTTTGGCCCCAGGAGAACGCCTATCCATTCTTAGTGATTATTAGGGTGAAGTTCATTCCGCAGGCTAATTTTGCTACTTTTAGCCCAAGCAAGGGCATAAATCTGTGGAGTTTCTATTATTGCTGACCAACTCCTAGCTGCCCCTCAATGTTGGATCCCCAGACTAGCAGTTCATCTTGATTGGTGAGTATTACGAGGTGTTGGACGCCTGCCTGAGCGGTTTTGAAGGGCGAGTTGAAGCGAAGAGGCCGGAGTCCAAGAGGATGAGGGTTGACAAATAGGGCTGTCTGCTCTTGTTCCATGAATTTTAACAGATAAATTTCAAAGAACTTCACTCTAATCCGGCAGTACGATTTTCCAGATCTTTTCCAGCTTGCTTTCGGCGCTCCCCTCTCCTCGAAGAACTTCGATTACTTCTTTCAGCTCTAGTCCGTTCTATTTAATCTTTGAATAGCTGCTCTCACACACGCTCTGTCGGTTGCTCAGCTAGACTCCTCTCTCTGCCAAAGCCCGATCTACTACTCTATCAGGCTTTTCGATTTTGACAAAAGAAAGGTTTAACTCGCCGTACCTCCTGAGTTCGGGCCGATAGTTTTCGTTGGAAATTTCATTGACCTCGAAGTACCGTTTCATCCACTGTATCAGCTAAAGGTTGTCCTGGTACTTAGCCTTTGCAAGCTTTTCGATCTCAAGGTGTTTTTTTATTCCTACTTTCTATAAGCTTGATTGGAATATCTTCAGGTTCGCTATGAACTCGTAATCGAACTTGGCCTTCCAATTAACCTTGTGCAAAGCCACTTTTCCTGGGTGTGCGAGGTCGAGGAGCTGGCAATAAACAGCCCCAGAGCCAAGCTGCTATATCTTTGAGAGATGGAGGTGGAGGAGGGAGTTGACCCAGGCGAGCAATTCTGAGCGGGGACGAAAATAGCCAGGGTCCATGATGCCGAACGACTCGTTTTTCATGTAACAGCCAAATTTATTATAATGATAAAGCCAAAGAAGCTATCGATAAATACATCCAAGAGCAGGGGCTAGCTCAAGCTCCTGAAGCTTCTTTGCGAAAAATACGGCTGGAAGGAGGTCTTTTCCGAAGGAGACCTGCTCTGGTCGGGACTGTCCGTCCCTGTCGAGGAAATCGGGTTTGCCACTGAGCTTAGAGTCAATAGGATCCCTGAGATGAGCCACCTCTGCCACAAAAAAACCTCAGGGTACATCTTAAATAAATTTTACGAGTACTGGCCTTAGCACTTCTAGTTTATAACTCCCACTTGCCTATTGCCTTAGCACAATTAGAAATTGGAGGGCCTCCTAAAGCGCAAGAAGGGCTTTTTCATTGCCAAGCCTAGCGACGGCTCTCAGGGCGACGGAATCATCTTGATGACCTCCATGAAAGATTTACCTCAGTATTCTAACAAATAGTATATTGTGCAACCGTATATCGATAACCCCTTGCTGCTTGATCAGAAGAAGTTCGATCTAAGGCTGTACGTGCTGGTGGCACGGGTGGACCCCTTCATAGTGCTGCTCAACAGCTAAGGTCTCGTGCGGATTTGCACTGAGGACTACCAGAAGCCCTCCAAGTAGAACATCAAAAATCCTTACATACACCTCACCAATTATAGTCTTAATAAGGACAATCCTAAGTACATCAATTCAACTGAGGTCGATGGACGCGGAAATAAGCGCATCCTCAAAACAATCTGGCAAGAGTTGAGCTAGCGAGGAGTCGATGTTGACGCCTTGTGGCAGAATATCAAGCAAATCATCAAGGGACACATGCTGGCCCTGCATCCATTCATCAAGTACTACTACAACTCGACTTTCCAAAAGAAAAAAGGTAAGTGCTTCCACTTGATTGGTATTGATATTCTCATTGATTAGTAACTTCGTCCGTATGTGCTAGAGCTTAATGCCAATCCCTCCCTCAAGATTGAACACGAGATGTACAACCCTGTCGGAGGAGTCACCAAGACCGAGGAGAGTCCTGTCGACCTCCACGTCAAGTGGGGGGCAGTGGGAGATGCTATCAAATTTGTCACCCTCAAGAAGGCTGAACAGATAAATTTCTAGGTAGGCACCCATTTTGAAAGTTACTAGGTCTTAATCAACGGGGAATAGGGCTAATTGAATCTACTTTCAAGACTAGTGAACGTATTCCACCACTTGACGGGCTCAAAGGCCAAGCAGGTCCTTAACAGCTCGCAGTTCTGCAAGATCGGACGCTGGGAAGGCCTGACCAACGAAACTGTGCTAAGGAGCGATTTCCATTTGTATTTCATTAAGGTGATGAGATCGAAATTCAACTCTAACCAGATGGACTTCCCAGACTTTATCGAGGCTTGCGAGTTCCTCGGGAATAGTCTGTTTCGGAGGGAGACCATGGTCGATAACATGACTCGCTTGCTCGAGGTCATGGAATTGAATTTATGAAAGTTATCACTCCGATTGACCATACTTCATTCTTTGCTGTCGAAACTCAGCCTCCCTTCAGGCAGACTCAGGAATTCCTCCTCAATGCAGAGCGAGTCCTACGCAGGTTGCGGGGAGTCGAGGGCCAAATGAGGGAGGTAGCAAAATCTCTCCTTAAGTAAAGCCTAGTCGCCAAAGACTTACTTGAAATCAATTCACTTACCGACATTGTCAAAAACGCAATAGTTTAGCTCCAGCTCGATGTAAAGCGCATTCAGGTGTCCAAGGCGACTTTACCAAAATCCCGACACTCACACGATCTTGCGGAGGGTGTGAATCAAATATTGGAGGGACGGCTGATCCGGTTATGCAGCAGCCTTCGCTAGGCCCAGCGAAGCAAACAAGAGCGCGAATAGCGAAGAAAATAAGTTTAGGTCCTATAAACCAAGAGCAGCCGCAGATATGTAAACTAAGCAATATTCCTGTAGTAGACAAAACCATTGCTCGACAATTCTCACGTGGAGATTGAGCATGAAATCAAAAAGATATCCGGCTACTTCAACGAGATGGCGACCCTCGTCAACATCCACAATGTCTGGATCGACCGCATCGACCAAGACACCGAGAACACTCTAACCTGGGTGGAACGCGGCCGGGAGCAGCTGGGACAGGTGTGGGAGAAGGCGCAGACGCGGCGAGGATTGCTGGTGCAAGTGATGGCGGTATTGGGAGTGGTGGGCGGAGTGTTGGTGTGGGCAGGGTGAGTATTAGAGTTAATTTGAATTGTTGAAGTGAGGATGAGAATTGCCGCCCCAGTCTGTCATGATGAGCGGCATGGCTCTGAACCTTTTTATTATGCTAACCCTATAGAAGGAGTACGACCTCAAGCGCCTCTCCGAAGAATAGCTCAACAAACTCGCCGAAGAAATTCGGGCTCAGAAGGACCTGCGCGACGACTTGGTCATCCAGATCAAGCACCGCAAGCTCCTCTCCTAAGAACTCTCCGATATCTCCAACATACAGACTTTCTTTGCTGTCACTTTTCCCTAACCAAGTCTCTAGATATAACGTCTATAGCCGCCGCTGGTCCTGCTCGAGCCTAGCCTGCCAACCAAAATCCCGAAGAACAAGAACTCCTACCTGAAAACGGGAAAGATAAAGTTCAGCAGGTCGGTCGTTGACAACCACCACGAGAACGAGCGCAATCTCAAGGAGGACGAAATTCGAAAGACTCTCAAAGAATTTTAGAGAGTTTGCACTTGCAAAGGTTAACTGCTAGTCACCAAGGACAAGCTCACCATGTTCTTCATCAAATTCGAGCAGATTCTCTACCCGAACGAGAAGGCGAGAGTGAGGTTCCTTCTCGGCAACTGCCACTTCATCCTTGGCAACAACTCCGAGGCTCGGCTCTGCTACGAGGATGGCATTGCCTGCTCCTCTGAGAACAACCTCTTAGGTCTTTTGCACAATAATCTTGCCGTTCTATTTTGCAAGCTCAACCAATTGCAGCAATCTCTCAAGCATTTCAAAAAAGCCCTCAACCACTACTACGCTTGCGACTAAGGGGTCACTATGGGTGGCACTTATCACTGCATTGGACTCATCTACTACAAAGTCAACATGTACGACTCGGCAGCCATGTTCTTCACGCAGTCCGTCGAGGCCAAAGTTCAGGAGGGCTGTGGGAAGGTGTCGATCTTCAAGACAAGCATCCTTAAGGCAGACTGCCTCTTCTTGCAGAACAAGTTCGACGAGGCGATCCGTGCCTACAAGGGGACAATTCGACTAATCGGTAAATAGAGCTAACTTTTCGATGAATAAGTTGAGTACATCCATATAAAGGTGGCAGAGTCCTACGAACGCAAAGGAAGCTGGGACCTGGCCATCAACGAATACAACAACATGATCGAAAGGACCAAATAGCGCAGACCCATCCTGCGCAAGATTGCCGGAGCCTACTTGGCCAAGGGAGAGTTGGAGAGCGCGAGGAACTATCTTAAAATCCTGAGGATATAGACTGAGAAGGCGGGAAATCCCGGCTAGATTCAATAGCTAAATGAACTCCTGAAGCTGACTCTCTGATTATCATAAAGTGTCACTCGACTTCTTGCCGCTTCCCGAAATTAAGGATTTTCTTGAACTCCTCCGGGTTTAGCTTGCTCTCACGTCCCACCACTTTGAAGTCATTGTGCACTTCCCGCTCGAACTAACTGCGGGCCTCTTTGCTCAAGCCTTTATAGTCCTCACTCTCACGGTAGAACTTAAGGACGTCCTCTGGACTGATCGCCCCCTCCTTGCGCTCGTCGAAAAGGATGAAAAGTTCTGAAATCTCCTCCCTTGTCATTTCTGAGAATTAGATGGTGGGGTTAAGGAACATTCTCTTGAAATTGTCGAAGGAAATGGTTTTGGACTTGTCGTTCTCCAGCTTGTTTTTGAGATAGACGAAGAAGTACCTGCAGTTCTCCTCGAGGTTGATGTGCTTGAGGAGAGTGTAGAGACTTGACTTGTCGATCTCGGGGGCGTCGGGGTCGTTCTTGAGGATTTCAAAGAGTTACTTCAGCTCGGCCTACATCAATCGCACTATAAACCCAAATAAATCCCCTGGTATCTAATCAATATATGTCCTGGTACTACCGCAATCAGCAGCCTCAGTACTCCTTTGCCAACAACTACAACAACTACTACCCCTCGGAGCACTCCACCTACCCCACCAACTACTCTCAGTACCGAGGCTGGAGGAGGACTTCTCCCAAGCTCGACTACCCTGAAACCAGGTTCGGGATCGACCAGGCCAACCACCGCGCAGAGTACAACTACAACGCCGCCAATAGCGACTTCGGAGTGCGAAGAGGCCACATCAACCAAGACTGGGAATACAGGACAGGGAAAGCCTGGCCGATCCAACCAGGACTGTACCAACAGGAGACATGGGGCCAATGGGGGATCCGAGACAGCCGAGTGCGACTGGCCTACGAGGGAGCAGTGGACAGGATCTTCTCTAGATATTGATGATCTTAAGATTTGGGATTGCAATTAGAGCAGTGCTACATTATTTAATATATGGCATAATAGGCGAAGACGGCTGCAGCACAGTTCAAATAGGTCACCACCTACAACTCCAACTCCCTTAAGGCCATCTCCAACTCACTCTTACAGCTCGAAAAGTCTAGCCAGCAGCTCAAGTTGCAGCTCAACAAGCTCAACAGCGAGTCTAGTGACCTCAAAGTCCAGCATGTGGCGAGAGAAGGCAATCTTGAGAATTTCGATTAAAAGATCCTGTAGATAAAGAACAAGATGAAAGAGGTGGTAATAAAACGTCAGGAAGTGGCGAACTCAGTTAGTGTAAGAATACTCAGTAACTCTCTCACAAGAAAAAATTGATATAGAAAAAAAACTCTCTCCTGCTCATGAGGTGTTCAAGTGGTGTCTCGCCTTCCTCTACAACTAAAACATTTTCAACTACTTCTTTTACAACTTCGTCGATGAGGCGCTCTCCGACGAGTAGGACTTCATCGAAAGGCTGGCTAAGGTCTCGCCCTTCAAGATGAATTCTGAGACAGCGGACATGACATCAAAGCTGGTGAAGAACAAGTTTAGTCTGATAACATGTGAATAGTTCGACGGGTACATCGAGTAAGTGGAAAAGGTCATCGAAGTAGCTTCTCTCGTCTAGATTCTTTACAACTTCCAGAAGTAGGTTCTGGCCATCTAGCAGCAAAAAAGAGACTACGACGGAACTGCCAATTAAGCAGCCCTAGGCTATGACAAGTTCATCAATATGCAGAATTAGTTGATCAGTCTTAAGGATAAAATTGACAAGTCCCAGGCTTTCCTTAAAGATATAGCAGTTAAACTCATCGCCATGCAAACCACTCGGACTTAGTTGGGGAAGTCAGTAGGAGTTTCCGTGGAAGCGAGCGAAGTCCCGCGCGAACTGCCGGTCGATAAGGCGATGGCAATTGCGAAGAATATCATAGAGGGCAAGGATTGATTAATTACATAAAATGGACGGCTTTGCGCCAATTAATTAATTTGCGCCATGCTGAGGACCAACCAGACACCCGTCACTTCCACCTACCAGGGGCTAACAACAGCCCCCAACCCCTACGCCGACGTCAAACTCAAGTTCAAAGCCTTCCTCAAGGAGTTTAACCTTCGCAACGAGCGAGTCTATCACGATCGAATCATGAGCCACCTCAACCTCCAGCGATACCACCTTGAGGTGTAGCTGCTACATCTCAAGAGTTTTGACGAGTCGCTGTTCGATCTCATTAAGGAGGAGCCTCTCGAGTGGATAAGGATCCTATAAAATTGTCTTGAGGAGTATGTCTAGTCCATCGACGGAAGTGAGGCCAGGTGGCAGCTGCAAATCACATCTGAGGAGCAGCCCATTCGGCTTAGACAGATAAACTCCTACTCGGCCAACAAGCTGGTGACGACCAGCGGAATCGTCATAAAGGCCACCCGCCCCTTCATAAAAGGAAAGCGCATTTCACTTAAGTGCAATCGATGTAAGAACCAGATGATCATATAGTGCCAAATCGGGTAAGCACCATAGATCCCTCGCCTCTGCGTGAACAGCCAGCGTGAAGTCGATCCCTGCGGCCTGGACTCGATGAAAATCCTGAGCCACGAGTCCACCGTAGAAAACTACCAAAAAATCATCCTCGAGGAATACCCTTAAGACATTCCCAAAGGGGAGACTCCTCGCACCTACTAACTCATGCTCGAACGCCACAACTCAGGCCTCCTAACTCCGGGCGAACGCATAAGGGTCACCGGAGTGCTCCTCCTCAAGGAACGGTAGCGCGGCATCAAATCCGGGTACCTTTGGGGCAGCGGTATGTACCGAGATCGTGAGACCCAGTAGCAGAAGTTCACAGTGGAGGAAGAGGAACAGTTCAAGCTTTTCTCCAAGGACCCGACTCTCCACTAAAAGATCTATAGCTACATTGCTCCCAAGATTTACGGGAATAAGGACATCAAAGAGGCCATCAGCTGTCAGCTCTTCGGCGGCAGCCGCAAAACACTACCAGACAACACCAAACTCAGGGGCGATATCAATGTCCTTCTCGTCGGCGACCCTTCCACTGCCAAATCCCAATTCCTCATCTTTGCTCAAAAACTGGCAGCCATATCAGTATACACGAGTGGCAAGGGGAGTTCAGCTGCGGGTCTCACTGCTTCAATTAACAAAGACCCTAGCTCAGGTTAATTCCAAGTATAGGCAGGAGCCCTAGTTCGAGCAGATGGCGGGCTTGTATGTATAGATGAATTCGACAAGATGCGCCCCTAGGACAGAGTGGCTATTCATGAGGCTATGTAACAGCAGACAATCAGTGTGGCAAAGGCCGGCATCACATCAAGACTGAATAGCAGGTGCAGCATTTTAGCCGCCGCTAACCCCATCATGGGTAGGTATGACGACTTTAAGCAGATAACTGAGCAAATCAATCTGCTTACCACAATTTTATCTAGATTCGATTGTATTTTCATTGTGAGGGACCAGAAGGACCCAGAGCACGATGCGGAGATGGTGAACCACGTGCTGGACCTGCACATCAACCGAGCTACTGACAAAACTAAAGAAATAGATAGCCAGCTTTAATTCCTCAGAAAATATATAGCCTACGCTCGACAAAAAATTCATCCTAGGTTGACCACTTAAGCCTCCGAAAGGCTTAAGCGCTGCTTCGTCGAAGACCGAAAGGAGTCCGTACAACACCGCAAAAATTCCAAGCAATCCATCCCCATCACTGTGAGGCAGCTGGAGGCTATCATTAGGATAAGCTAGGTACTTCCATAACAAGTCTTTAGCAAGAATGTAACTCCGAAGCGATGTAAGGGAGAGCCATGTGAACTAGGCGCATCGACTTTTCAAGGCGTCAACTCTCTCCTCTATCCGAATGTAATAAATAAGGCCGCCCAAGGAGCTAACCTAACAGATAATGAAGGTAGAGTAGGCTGTAAAGCGGAGAGTTCCGATGTAGACAGAGATTTCTATAAAGAAACTAGGGGAGGAACTGAAGGATCGTTTCAGCGACACGCTGATCCAATTTGCACTGCGAAATTTAGTGGTAAACGGGTGCTTCAGATAGGTCGATGGAGGAAGAAAGCTTTTGCGCTAAAGATGAATCAGATATTAAAGTTCTTCAGCAAGTTCTGGCTGACTCTGTCGTTGACCCCAATCTTGAGCTGCTTCAGCTTCTTGAGCTGAGTGATGGCTACCTCCAGTTAGATCTCCACTGCCACTTAGCTTTTATTCTTCTGACTGTGAAGGAGCTTTAGCTTCCTTTACTAAAGTTATTTACTAGTCTTAATTAAGAATTAGTTTGCCAGCAAACTGATCTGCTGATTGACTGCTGTCCTAGAGTGTCTTATCTTCTCCTCGTCCTGGAGGTCGTATAGGCTATCCTCCAACACCAAGAGAGCCTTTTCCCTCAATTTGTCTACCTTTTACTGTTTTTCCTTGAGAGCTATCGTCCTTTCGATATTTAAATTCTGCCTTGACTCGATCTCTGCATGAAGCACTTCAGTAAATTTGTTGACTGGAATCGACTCATCTCGCATCTGCCTTTTTAAAATCTAAGTGTCACTCCTGGACTAATGAGTCGCTTGCAGAAGTACATAGTTGTTTAGTTGGCTGGCTGGACTCTTCAGTTGCTCGATCCCTTATTTCTGCTTCAAAAGAGAAAATGCAAAAAGCTTTAATTTAATGTCCTGTTCCTAACAGGCCTGCAGTCGGTCATAGAGCACCTTTTGCGCCTTGCGAACAGCCTTTAGGGACTATATTTTTGTGGAAAGATTGTGCAGCTTCTACTTAAGGTGGGCAGGTGTAAGAGCTTGCGCAAATTTAAGGGCCTTAGCTTGTATTGAAAGTTTTGTTTAAAACATGCCTGGGCTCTAAGATTATAATAATTAAATGCTCGCAGGCAAGTTCGTCCCCTTTAAGAATTATGTTGTCGAGCTGCTTTAGCCACTTAACCATGGGGCCTACGCAGTTGTCTACTTGACTTCAGAGGCCAAAGTTGTCTGCAAAGCCATCCCCCTCAACTCTCCAAACATGCACCGGCTCTTTTAAAATTAGATTTGTGCTCTAAAAGTGCTCAAGCACCCAAATATCGTGAACATGCTCTACAGCTGCAAGCACTAAAACTACGGACTTGTATTTTTTGAGAGGATGTAGAAATAATGCATCGAATTAATGTAGTCAGGTGAGATGGGCGAAATCAGGGTGATGCAGCTCTGCCGGTAAGTTTGCCAGGCGCTGAGCTACATGCACTAACAAGGGTTCGTGCACAGGGACATAAAAATATAGAACATAATGCTGCAGGGAGGGTGCTTCAAGATCATTGACTTCGGGTCTGCCAAGAAACTCTAGGCTCTCTTCTTGCTCCCCTCAGAGGACCTTGTTGACGACATGAATGATTCCACCACGCCTAACTATAGAGCACCATAGATCATTGACTTTAGGCTTGGCTATGAACTTTCTTTCAAGATAGATGTATTTGCTCTTGGGGTAACCATCTATTCACTGCTCTTCCTGCGAGTGCCCTTCGAGTCCAGAAGTGCAGCTCTCACCAAGTCCTACACCGTCCCTTCAAATTAATTTTCGTAGGTGTGCCTCCAGGTGATTAGCAAGTGCCTGGAAAGTGACCCTAAGTAGAGGTCCTCGGCACTGTAGATCCACGAGCTGGTGAAAGGAAAGTAGTAATAAAACTGCATAAGCAAGTACAGAAAGATCGAAGAGTCGATATTGAATTAGATTAGGAAGTTGCATGAGCTTTCGAGTAAGCTAAGTCCAGTGGCTACGCCCTAGATAGGATCAGTGCAAACAGTGTGGTCCAAACTGACAACTGAGACCGAGGGGTGGGTGCTCAGCGCCCTCTAAAATAGTGTAGAATCTTAGCTTGATTTCCAGAAATTAGTGAACAAACTGAAAGCAAAGCCATACAAAGCCACCACTATTCTAACCACTCTCAACGAATACGACTCTTAAAATTGCATCTTCAAATCGCTCTCACTCCTCACTCTGCTCTTTAGACTCTTAAGACTCACTGAAATACCTTACCCCTCAATCTACAAGCTCGTCTATAAGGAGACTAGCCTCATTAACAAGCATAAGCCCATGAAGGAGCCTCTCCAGCTTAACTACCTTCGCCGGTTTTCTTTATTTCTCCGAATTAGGATGAGCTTCATCGAGAAATATTCTTTCATCAACCAAGACATGAGTCTGTGTCCGTCAAGGCTTACAGCCCCCGAAATAGACGTTTAATTCTTTAAGCACCTCAAGCGGCTCTACTCTGTCTACAAGTCTCTTAGACACCCCTAAAGCCTTATAAGGGACCGTCTTCTGCAGAGAGTCATCCTCGAATCTACTCTTTAGGTAAGGTTTTCATCAGTCCTTTACCCTCTTATCCATCGGCCTAAACTTCTTAATTGCCTATCGTTTATATCTTGCCCGCAGAGAGGGGATTGACCTGGCCCTACTTACCTAAACTCTACAAAAGTAGTTCCAGAAGATGAAGGCAGTCTGCCTCGACTTCAACAGTTTCAGTGAGAGCCTGCTGAAAGTCGGGTTCCAGATAAAGAACTTTAAGAAGAGGACTGTCAGCCTGCTTGAAGGCTAATGCAACGTGGAAATCGGGGGGGAGCGTATTCTAAAAAAAGTGCAGTAGATGACTGAACTCAAATTGACCATAAAGGACTAGAAGGCGCGCGAGTTCCACGAAAATATTTTTAGCTTCGGATAATTTTTGGCCAAGGAGGACCCCAAAAAGAGCATGGAGAACTGGTCAAAGTGGAACCCCACCAAGACGACCAGCGAAAGCTAGTCCTACTGGCAGGACTTCTTCAACAACCAATCAGACGAAGGCCTTTCCCCATCATTCTTCTAACAGCCATTGATTAACTGAATTCGGTAATAATAATTTCCGTTATGGAGTCCTCGTTTATCCTCAACCAAGTGCTGGCCTTGTTTCCTGAAATGCGATAAAATATAGATTTTAACTCTCTCAGCAACCTTTCGCCCCCCGCTCTCCTTCACAGCCTCACCTTCCACATCCCCCTCGGCGGACTCAATCTAGTCCGCAAATTCTGCAACTCCCAAGAAAGCAAGGTCCTCTCTTAAATCCGCGAGCTCAAGCAGCTCGACATTCTCTAAGAAATTTAGGAAATCAGTCCTAAAATAAAGATTAACTCCATGACTGATCAGGAAATAGAGCATATGTTCCAGGACTTCAAGAAGGTGAGTGGATCGAACGAGAAGCGGTGTTCGCCGAGCAGCCACTCACGGTTCAGCTCGGGCCTGCAGCTGAGGAATTTCATGGAATAGGAGGATATCTTCGATAAGGCATGGGAGTTCAGGGAAGTCAACCCCTTTTAATTCAATTGATTTCCAATTCATAGCTGCATTTATTCTTTCTGCTCCTTTTTCTCCTTGATCATATTCGCTAGATTTTGCAGTGCGCTTCTAGGGTCCAGGCCTTTTGGGCACGTCACCGAACACATCCCAATATTCTGGCAGCTGCTAAGTTTCTGACCCTGGGCTAGCTTCTCTAGCCGTTCAGAAGTATATTAGTCCCGAGAGTCGATGATCCAGCGGTAGGCTTGCATCAAGACAGCAGGCCCTAAGTACTAGTCGGGACTCCACCAATAGCTTGGACATGAAGTTGAGCAAGAGGCGCAGAGCACACACTCATAGAGGCCATCCAGAAGCTTCCTATCCTAAATAGATTGATAATACTCTTTTTCCTTGTTATCACAATACCCCTTCCTTTTTAGGCGTCTTCCGCTTAAGGTAAGGCTCGATTGATTTGTATTGAGTGTAAAAATTTGTCATGTCCACCACCAGGTCCTTAAGGATGAACATGTGTCCCAGAGGTGTTATGATGGCAGGCTTGGTTAAATCCCGATCGATGGCCTTGATGCAGGCCAAAGAGTGAAGGCCATCACAATTCATGGCGCAAGAACCACAAATTCCCTCGCGGCAGGACCTCCTGAAGGAAAGAGTGGAGTCCATGGAATCCTTGACGAATAGAAGAGCGTCGAGATACATGGGAGATATTTTGTTGATATCTACGTAATAGCTGACGTACTTGGGCCTGTCGTCTGGGATCTCGGGGTTGTACCTATAAATTAGAAACCGCTTCTTTCCCTTTTTCTATTCTTAAGAGAGATTCTCGAACTCCTTTATGAAATTCACATCAGAGGCCCCAGAGATTGCCGACCCAAGGTTCTGGAAGAAAAGCTTCGAGTTGCTCGGAGCTGAATGGCCACCTCCTCCTCCGAATTTTCTAAGCAGCGTCCTTAAAAGCATTATTATTATAGTGTTTATTCAGTCGATGCAGGAATAAGTAATAGGCATGAAGGGGTTTTGATCAAAAAATGACGTAGGATAGAAGATTAGGCCAGGGGCAGTTGACACAAGACAGGTTTAATGGTTTGGCGGTAGTGAGATTTATGGTGAAGTTTCATTTTTTAAATGTCTAAAGAGCCGAGTCTTGTGATTTTCAACTCAGGGAAGAAGGAAATTGCCCTACCCAACACCACCATGAAAAAGCTCGCCAAAAAGTACAAAACTCAATTCAAGGTACTCTCCTCAAAAGATAGTCATCTACAAGGATAAGCTCGACCTCTAAAAGATAAAGTTGGCCAGCCTTATCATATTTGCCGGACCCAGAGAACCATTCGAAGACCTCGAGCTCGTGGCACTGAAGGCTTTTTTTGACGGGGGCGGGTCAATCTTTTTTATGTCTGGGGAGGGCGGAGATCGCAAAAATAATTCAAACATCAGCAAATTTTTAAAGGCCTATGGTATTTAAACCAACAATGACTTAGTAATAAGATCGACATACTACAAATACATGCACCCCTCTGAGGCACTGGTTTCGAACGGTATCTTGAACGACTAGGTTATCAGAGTTGTGAACGGCCAAGAGCGGGACTCAAAGCCCAAACAGAACAACCCTTTCCTTTCAAACATAATGGCCAACAGAGATGATTAAGAGGATTTTTAAAAATAGGCAGGCCGGGGTGGTATAGACTTTATTTTTGTACGAGGGACAAGCTTGCTGGTCAGCCTACCAGCCATTCCAGTTCTCAGCTCGGGACCCCTCACCTACCCTAACAACCGGCCTGTGGGAGCAGTCATGCAAGCCAGAGGGAAGGGTCGGCTCGCTATAGTTGGAAGTGTAGAGATGTTCTGCGATGACTACTTCTAGCTTGAATAAAACAGCAAAATTTTCGATTTCTTTATTAAATTCCTACTAACAAACTAAGTAGTAATCGAGCCTACTAAGGACTAGTTCTAGCGCTAAGGCGAAACCCTCCCTGTTCCAGACATAGCAGAGCTCGCAGACAAACTTAAAAGCTGTTTCGAGTAAAGTGAGGACGTGTCGAACGACCTAACCTCAATGCTCAGCACCTAATTATATAAACTAGACACTCACCTGGTCCCCTAAGCGATCAAACTCTACGAGACCCTAGGAGTCAAGCATGAGGCCTTAGCTCTAATTGCCCCACAACTTTAAGTGCCTCTGCTGGGATTATCGCCGGCTACCTTCCCTCCTATAACAAAATAACTCTCGGCGCCTCCTCTTGAGCTTTTCGACCTGGACGATGAATTTGCGCTTGATAAGGTGCGGTTGGCTCAATGCACCAATAAATGTGAGAACAAGGATCTTGAGTATTTCGTAAGAGAAGCAGGCGATATCCTGGGAGTATCGGACAAGGTGAAGAATCGAAGCGAGCCCAAGAGCATCGTGAAGTACATCCTGGAGCAGATTATAAATTATAAGCGTTCGAATCCCCGCTGATTGCTTATTTTGATGGTCGACATCTAGCTTAGATAATACCCACCTCCACTCGCCCCTGAAAAGCAGCCCTTCAGAGTGCTTGAGCCCATCGAGTAAGAGGATGTTCAAAAAGTACATGACGAGGTGCTCATCCCCTAAAAGATCGGCACATTCCTATGGAAGACTTTGAACTTCCTCATCGTCTTGTATTTCCTAGTTACGGTGCCTTTCTACGTGGCCTTTGGAGCCATTCTATCAAGCAGTGACCTCTACGCGTTCTTTATAACGAAGATAGTGCTCCTGTGTATTTCGACCTTGGAGATGCTGACCAACTTTTTCATTGCGCTATACGAGAACGGGAGACTGGTGCTAGACATGAAAGTGATTAGGAAGGTTTACCTTCGCTTTAACTTCTTCATAGACCTCCTGGGGATACTGGCGATCTTTATTCCAATATTCTTGCCGTACACCTGGGTGTACCTCGAGCTAATATATGTCATAAAGATTTTTTCAGTGAGCTAATACTTCCGCTCCTTGAGGAGGGTCTTCTTCAAGGAGAAGAACTCAGGTCGGTTCTACCTCACCATACAAATCACTTTCACTGTCACGCTCTTCACTCATTATATGAGCTGCGGATTCTACCTCATCGGCAGGCTCATCCTCATGAGCAATTACTACGGCGCCCAGACTGAAAGTGTCTGCTGGCTCACTAACAGCTCGGCCTATTCGCCCATCTGGGGACTCCCGGTCTGGCAGCAATATGTGTACTCCATGTACTACGGTATATAAATTTTAACGACGATTGCCTTCGGTGATATCGTCCCTCTGAATCCCTATGAGACTGTGTACTCGATGTTTATGTACCTGGCTGCTGTGATATGGTTCGCCTTTATCATTGAGTAGGTGATTTCAATCCTGACGGACGAGTACACCAAACGCTACGAGTTCTACAGAGAGATGAAGTAGGTGGAGAGATTCATGCGGAAGCGAGAAGTGGCTCTTCCGGTGTACTAGAAGGTGCTGGGCTATTTTTAGTACCTTTGGATAAGCAGGACCTACTACAAGCAGGATTAAATAGACATTATTAGTCATCTCACTCCTTAGCTCAGAGATACACTATAGTTTTAGGCTAACTCCAGGTTCATTTCTCAACTCACTCTCCTCAGCAGTCTGTCTCCCAAAGTCCTCCACCAAGTCTTCGAGGCTATAGAAGAAATTCATGTCTCGCCTCACCAAGTTCTCCCAGTCCCTCCAAATGGTTAGCATGCTCTCATTCTTTGTGACGATGTCAGATACTAAATTGTTCATTATTATCAACTAAATGCCCAGCCCAAACGTCTGCGCATACTAAAGTAGCAAACCTTAAGAATGATCGGCCAATATTAATTCTTTTTAGACCAGTCCAGCTAATTCACCTATCACTCCCTCCGCAGCACAATAGTATTCAGACTTCGTAAATAGTCTTTACTTAATATCTTGAGAGACAATGACCTCATGCATCTATTCATCCGGCAGCGAGACCTCATCATGGCACAAAACTACGAAGGGACAGGACTTTTATGTTTCATATGTAAGTCACCTGATCACCTTTACAAGAAATGCCATAAGATATTTTTCCAGCCAACCGCTGCCTTCACCAAGTCAGCATCCAGTGACTACAGATCCTACTATTAACGATCTAGCAGAAAAGGAGTACGTGTGGCATTCAAGGAGGGCATCTATAAGCGAGAGGATTGGGGCGAGGTTGATGAGAAGTTGGGTTCCAGACTGGGGCTTCTTGTGAGCAGGACAAAGAAGCTGCTGTAGAACGAATATTATGGACGGTGGTAAAAATTGGATGAGTAGTAGCAGTAGAGGATCGAGATAGTATGGTAGAGACAGGCCTATATCTAAGACTATTAGGATTGGAATGTAGTTCAGATCCAATAATTCTTTGGGAGCGATCAATGAATCTATACCACCTTCACTCGCTTCTTCACCTTCAATTTCTCGCCCTTCCTTCGTGACTTCAGCATCGCCTGCTGGATCAGCGATAGGTTTCGGCTTTATAGGTTTCTCATGTCTAGGTATGAACGTCGAACGAACGCTGGACTGTTTCTCTTTAGGTGTTGGTGTTTTGCTTGGAGCAGCCATGTCATCGTAAATTTGTTCTTTTTAAAGGATTCGGTGGTGGTGTTGATAAATCTGTGCAGACTTTGGAGAGACTATGATGGTTTGTTATTAACACAGTACAGAGAGCGAGAGGGGCGCAGATGCTACATAGGCTTCTGCTGTGTTTTTAATAGCAAATAAGAAAGATCTATTTAGCAGAAGTAGACGTGTTATGAACTTACAAAAAAATGGGTGGGTTTGGAGACAATGATGAAAGAGCCGAAGTAGGTGTGCTGCTGGGTTGCCTACAGATGATTGATAGACCCTTGCAGAATGATAATCAGACTGGAAGTCCTACAAAACCTTGAATTAAAGGCCATGCTGTGGAAGAAGAGGCAGTTCCTGAATACGGAGAGGTTATTAATGGTGCAGTTCTGTCTCAGCTAGTAGTTTTGCACTTATTTGGTAAACTATTTGAACAGGTCGAAATAGATTTGCTTTTAACTGGCCCTTATCCTTATGAAAGTCGATTCTAGACCTGAGAGGTATACAAACTCCTGAGTGCTGTCGATCATCCTGAACTGCGTGAGCATGCCGTTGTAGGACGACAAATTAATAAGTTCGCTGTTGATTCTGTGTTCTTTAAGAAAGCGATGGATGCTTTGGAGATCGAACTGTCTATCGAGGTGGTTGTGTCGATGATGATTGTCAAAGATAACAGAAATTAATCCATTTTAGGGCATCTTGAGTATATTTCCAGAGAGGAATAGTCTATCCTTGAAGATGAATTCCTGAAGGATGGTGATTTAATTTTTGAAGGCGAAAAGGGGAGTGTCAAGGTCAGGGTATTTCCTTTGGACATAGGCAATGAAGGCGTGGACGTTTGAAGGCAAATTCCTAGTATACTGGTTATTACAATACTTTGTCATCATCATTCTTCATTCAACTTTGTATATATGTTTGTATTTCGATACAAATTCCTTTGCCTACTTATCCGATCTGCGCAGGAAAAGGCACCGCAACACCGCCTAGCTCCGCTATCGATTATTCTGACTCTGAGTCAGAGAGTACATCTACATCAACTCTCGCGTCGACTTCACCAAAAGAGCAAGGTGAGAATTCATGTTGTCGAGGTGCTTGGCAAGTGCGATCTGGACCTATTCTGCCACATTCCTGTTCTGAAAATACTAAAAGACTCTTTTGAAGTCTAAAATAAGGGTTTGCCCGTGCGATAAGTAAGATAAATTTAGTCTGAATTTATTAGGATTGAGAGTGAATTTAATGGCAGAAGAAAAAAATAGTTAGAAAGTACGGACTAGCACTGGGGCTCTGTGGGTAGGGTGCACTCGCTCCTAAAAAGCACTCAAGAAAACATCAAGTTCATCAAGACAGCTGCTGAGGGAACGCTGGCATTTCAGGACGTAGGCCTAAGGGTCGCCCTTAAAATCATTGGCGAAGTTTTGATAGGCTTCGGCAAATAGAATAGACTTCAAATAGAACTTCAGAAAAGCTTTGCTGGCTGCTTCCCTTGATAATTTGAGTAGCTTCATCTTTTGTGCCCTCACAGAAGTTACGATATTACCAGAAAGTCTATATTACTAGCAGTGCCGCTACATCCTCTCAAACAAATATTACACGTTACCAACATGCAGGCAAGCCTTTTATAATTCCTATACTAGTTAGCTGGGTACGATACAGTCTCTTGTCAGCTTCGTTGGGGAGTCTGGCCTCTTTTCCTTCGACCCACTTCTAGTATGGCAATGGCTATTCGAGATTCAGAAACCTTACTTTGCTGGCGACGCTGTTCGAATACTTTTATAATTATTCAAGCAAATACCACTAATAATGTTACGAAAAAAGCTCGATATAAGGACGTCCGTTCTACTTATTAACCAGGAACATGAAGCTCTCCACAGGGCTTGTCAAGAAAGAAACAAAATCCACTATATGCCGTGATTGGAACTGACCGCTCTTCGGGAGACCCACCTAACCGCACCTGACATTCGCCAATAGCTATCGTACTTTGGCTGTTTTTTCTTTGAAATATTTCTTTGAAAGGAGGATGATATCGCCAGTGAATTTGGAGTTGGAGGCGAGGTAACGTTGGTCGATCTTGACGATATTGATAAGACAGTCTTAGAACGCCTTTAAATCGAACTGGGAGTCTATACAGACAAGCAGTAGTGTTATATAGAATTAAAGAACCTGGGCAACAAGAGCTTGATTGAGCTATGAAATGACCTACCCTTCCGTCAGCTCAGATAGATCTATTAGGGATGAGGCCATAGGCATTATGAACTTGGATTAGCACGTTTGGATATCCTAAGCTGCTCCCTGAGCTGACTCGTTCGCATACTTCACTTGTTAGGACTTAACGTAGGAGGCCTCTATCTTCCTATTTAGCGATTTAATTTAAACGTTTGCCGCCTCTTCTTAGATAAATAGCCATTCCCAGCTATTTTCCAGTAATTGTAATTTTCTTAAGGATGGCTTGAGGTTTTAGTTGCTGAAAAGAGAGCAAGCAGGTCGTCATATTAGCTAACGTTTAAGCCTAGCCTTAGCTAAGCTCAAATTAAAAAATCTCTTTCTCATAGATCATTTTGATGAATTAAAGGGATTGTACGACAGCAAGACTCACTTACTCATTGAGAGCTTTTTTCGAAGTTTTAAATTGGTGGTTTTATATTAATTTTACAAGAGATGTAAGACTTCCGACTGAGATTCTTCCTCTCTGCAGCTCCTAGGCAAACGCTCTGAAGAAGAATAAAATCACATTCTGAGGCTAGACCTGCCAATACTAAAGGCTTAATTGGGCGATTATCTAGATGTGCTACTCTAAATCTTTGATGAGCTCGTTTTAGGCACTCTAATCGAAGAGCTCGAAAACTAATAGCCACTGCAGCTCAGTCCCAGTCTGCACCGGAATTGGGAACTTCAGTTTGGCCTCTACAATATCCCTATCGAATTTTTTGCAATGTTCTATTTCTTTAGGATTCTGTAAGCTCAGCAATGCGCTTCCAAGCTCTAGGTCACTCAGGGCTTTCTTCCTAATGAACTAGTCGTAGTTTCCTTATTAGATTGGCTGCAGGTCAAGCTGGCCGAGATCGTGCCTGGCAGTGAGCAGTTCGCAGAAAGCAGACTTTTTGCTGAATTGGGAGTAATACCCATAAAAAGAGTAAGCGAGCAGTTTATAAATGCCCCGAGTGCTAACGCATTCCCCAAGCCTAAATGTAGTTGGCTGACTTAGTTAAATCGGATTCATCTTCCCTGACTGCCAGTCCGATTGCAGGATTTATAATTTTCGGAAAGCGTTTCTGGCTATATCTTTTTCGCGGAGAGGCTCTTGCTGAGAGACCGGCTTTACATTAACCACCTTGCTTACTCTCTCCTGCTTATCTACTCCTAACTTTAAAAGAGTCTTTGCCAGCTGCATTCTTGATTTTTATATGTGATCAAGGTTGATCTGAATTTATCCTCTGGTGTAGACCTTCATCTTGTTATCGAGCAATTCAATTGACTGCTAGCTGATTTAGCGCAGAATATTGCAAGCCCAAACCACACTCTACGAACTTTTTCCCACTCTTTAAGCTTATATATCCATTTGTTTAGTTAGTATCTCATATCCTATTTCGAGGGTGTCGATTTGCGCTCGTTTGGTGTCTGCCCTGGCCGACTATGTTTAGTTGTATGCCTAGGCTTTCTAAAGGACTTCCAAGTGCCCTTATTTCAGCAGCTTATGTTAGCTGTAGATTTTGTTAAACCTGTTTATGACTTATGATTCTATCTTGCGTACGCCCCCTTCGACCACACTGGCTAGTCCTGCTGGCACCTCCAGTAGGTCCTGAATTAGCCTCTTCATTGACTCGGATTAAAAGCCGAGACAAGTGGTGAGAGGTTCCTTTAAAGAGAGATAGTCACCTGCATTGCGAGTGAGCTCAAGGAGGTCCTGATAGTAGTTTCTCATAACTTTAGCCAAGCGCTCGAAAAAGGCTATAAAGCCTTTGCTGGTGGACTTAAGATGAGAGAAGTCGACGTCAACTTGACCTTTAAGCTGCTACAGTTATTTTCTAAAAAATTTGTCTTACATATGTCAAAGTGCCAACTCACTCCCATACTGGATGAACTGCAGCTCATTCGCCAGGAGCATAACAACAAAATGTTGCTTCTGCATAGACAGCTGCTTGCTGCAGCCAAATTCCAAAAACAGTCATCGTAATAGACGTAGCTGAGTCTATTGAGAGAAACAGTCCTAGTATGCTTCAATATATTGACAGGAGGCCATTAGAAATAGTTTAGTACTCAAATGGCGTAAAGATTGCCTATGGACTTAGCCCTTCGAACCGCCAAATAAGACAACCTCACCACTAAAGGCAATTAGTAAAGGGAAATATGTTTGAATTGTCAATCCTACGAAGATTAAATTATCAGGCTAAAGACTCTCCTCTCAAGGGCCAATCACCTCACTTCTGTTAAAAAGCGAAGGAGTGATTCAGACTCCATTAATCTAAGCACTTGCCATATAGTCTCTTTCGACGAGCACAAAATGAAGGCCGAAACTCGAGTGCTGACCAAGAGAATGCTGCAGAAAGATCAATAGATAAAAGCTCTTAACGATAAAGTAAAGTTGCTGACTCAGGACAGTCAGTCGGACCTTTGGAATCGTTTGGTTGGACTTTATCATAAAACCCAGCCAAAGACCAGTATAACTGTCCTGGAGAGCCTTAATGCTGAAACAATAATCAACCATTTAGAGAGGTTAATCCTAAAATGATCACTTAGTTTTCATGATATTATGCAGGCATGTCTCCAGCAGCTAAGCAGGCTTAAGTCTTTTAGCCTCGTTCATCGAGAGACTACCCTTAATCACATTCTTTAAAGCCTAACTGTACTAGCTGGCTTAAAGTATTTGCAGCCTCTCATTGAGAGCCCTTTAGTCGATTGTAAGCTATTTGTATATCTTGTCTTTGAGGTCCTATAGCAATACACATTACAGGAGAGTCAATCCAATACTAAATACATCAGTGAGGCCTACTTTATTCACAAAAGTTATGTTATTTCCGTGAAAGCACTGATAATTTAATTGAACTAGTTCTTCAGGAGAGGGGAATCCACTTCTTTTTTAATAGTATTCGTAATACCCCGAATGGATTCCTGGAAAAGTGAACTGGCAGGACAACTTAAGCTTATTTTTACTCATATTTAAGAGGATCTGCGATGGGGCGATAGCGCAGACTTTAATTTCCAACCGATCAAAACTGCAAGTTGCTCTGGCTAAAAAATTAGCTAGATTCCAGATATCGATTTAATGGTAAGGGTTGCTAGTGAGGGCCCTTCTAAAAATATCTTGGCGTAGAGTACACGGCCAGTTTTAAAATTCAAACCAGCATTAGACTTATCCACAGATGCTTTCCTCCTTCATATAGCACTTAGTGGGCAGAAACAGAGAATCACAGTTGAGATGCGATTTGGCTTATCCCAGTAGCTGCTCCCACCGGAGATATTCATGTGCTGAAGAAAAGCGGAAGGGCTTTAAGACCCTACTGCCAGAAAAGAAGCAGAGGCCGAGGAGTGGATGGTTAAACGCATTAGAATCACCTAGTTAATTGCCCATATAGAGTATTCATTTACAATTTTAACATGTCTTTGACCATGCCAGTCCTTTTGTTAGCTATTACAGCATTCTGGCCTGCTTCTAGCGCTCTGCACTCAAAAAACTCTCTAACCTGAGAATCCGCTTGTAAGGATCAACAGCCGCCTGCACGCCCACCGACTGGGTCGTCATTCTTTTAGTATTATCAATTACCTTTTAGAAAGTTTGTTTTTGAGTTTCTTTTACTGATTATTAAGGGGCTTAAACTGGCAAATTTCGTAGATAACCATTCGCAAGGCAAGTTTCCTTCTAACTTCGAAATTCATTCAACTTTGCTGTGTTCATCTGTTTTGGCGGATAGCTGTCTCGAGCCTTTCGTAGTGTATCCAATTGGCGAGAATTCAATTTTATAAACTACTTTTTATGGGGCTGGGGTTGTAGAGAGTGAAGGTAGTGGTCGCATTTCAAGCAAAGTCGAGAATATTTAGGGGCTTAGTTGCAGGTGATACAGAACAAAGAGGCGGGTCTGTTGAGACACATTTGGCAAGGCTAAAACATTAAAAATCGTTGGTCATTCTGACTTTTTTAAATCTCTGACTTGCTACATAAGCTTCATGGCTTGATCCTCTAACCCCATTTTCCTTAGCAACTACCCTTTTTCCTCCAAATACTTCAGACATTTTGGATTTTAGTTAATAGCTTTATCATAGCTATCAAGAGCCTCTTAAGAACGGTTGAGCTTTATAAGGCAGAGAGCCTTGTTGTAATGTCCTACGTGATCAAGAGGACTTATCTTTAGAGCTTTGTCATAACATTAAATAGCCTCTTTAAGCTGCTTTAGATTTTTGTAGGAAACCCCCATATTTATGAAGGAATCGGAATGGGTTGGATTTAACTATATAGACTTTTCGAACTGCTCTATTGATTCCTTGTATTTCTTTAGTTTTCTCAGCGAATTTCCTTTGTTGTAGTATGCGATTGCGAAGTCTGGCTTGAGTTCTATCGCCTTCTCAAAATCGTTAAGTGCCTTGACATAATCTTAAAGAACGTGGTGACAATTACCTCTGCGATTGAATGCGCTGACAAGGGTGTTATCAAGTTAGATTGACTTGGAGTAAAGATCGATGGCTTTATCGAAGTCTTTATTTTAGTAGTGTCGATCAGCCTTCTTTTTATATGAGTTTGCGTAATCTTTAGAGTTTAATTATAATCTGTTCTTTTCCTATTGAAGAAGTTTCTTTAGAGGTTCAACATCTAGCCTCAATTTTATGTCTTTTGGAACCAGCTGCTCCTGCGTTGCCAAATTTATGAGTTATTAGATTGCTGAGATCAAGTGAATGTTTTCCTCAACTGATTCAGGTGCTGGAGTCTCATTAATATCTCGAATGATAGACTTCATTTTGAAATCATCGACGTCTGTGTCGGAAAACTCCAGCAAGTTCTAGAGTACTATTTAAGTATCTTTATGGAAATGTTTAAAAAGGACTTGATTTTTTACGAGAGTTATGATTTTCTTTTGCTATCTCCGAAGGGCTTCCTCAGTTCGTTTGACTGCTTGGTTGAACAATTAGTTGATATTCTACTCTAACTTCAGCTGCGGCTTTTTCCCTTCGTAGGTAGATTAACTGAGCTTGTGAAGTTTTTATTTGAATTTGTGATACTCTAGAAGAGTTTTGGTTTCAGTAAGGTTTTGTTTACAAGTTTCGCAAAGCAAGGTCTTGCCTTCTGAGAGGTTTATGAAGCTCAATGGCTTGTTGTGCTGATGACACTCCTTTGGCACCAACATCTTATAGATACTTTATTATCACTAAAATAACCATCTATTCACTAAAAACCTAACTACTTCTTCCCTTTGAAGCTTGTGTACCCTGCCCTCATTACTGGGCTCAAACACCTTCCCCTTAGCCCAGCTACCTTTTTATTCTGAGAGCACTCGCACCTTTATGGACTTTGAGGTACTGATCTCACGGGCTAAGGGCATTATGGACTTAGAAGGCCTTTAAGGAAGAATAAATTGAGATCTGGTCTTGGGTTTTAAAGGGTAGGAGTGTTATAGCTTCGGATCTGTCCTAAAAATCTTAAAAGGACAAGAATTTTTAAGCTATTTAAATTTAATTTGTTGCTTGAAAAATGGCTGCTCTAGCTTCTTTTAGGGCCTCCGGATAGATCTCTTCTGAATCGTGCTCTTCCTATTGGCTATCTGGATTGTGCTTACTGCGCATTGGCTAAGGTGCTAGTTTAGCTGCTACTTCTTGAATGATTCGCTACATTGTCTACATACCTAGAAGACTATTTAATCATGCCGGTGGTTTTAGTTTTAGATCGTGCTAAAAGTATTAGGCTACGGCTACTAGAAATTCGGCAGGAGGTTTTACTTCAAACATCTCTACATGAAAGATTCAGTAATTAATTTTTAAAATTAGAGCCTCTTTTAGGTCTTCGCTTGAGACCTAAACATGGGACTCTCTCTGTTCTCTTGCACGTAATCAGATGCTAGTTTAAGATAAGTGATATAGCATTCCAGCAAGACCAATACAGCACTTAGAAAAGTAGAGTGGAAGCGAGGATTAATGTACTCCTCAATCCGATTGTAGAATATAATTAAGAAGTCGTGTTTGAGAACTTTGAAGCCAAAAAGAGTTTTCCGATAACCCAACATCATTTAAATAACTTTTGAGGAGAATCTCTCCAAAGTTCGAGCATCATTTATTATTACCGGTTGATCAAAGGAGATTTATTTTGAAAGTCTGGATGCCGAGCGATCAAAAAAAGCTAGGAAAAGGTCATCCAAATACTGTTCTTCTAAAATCTCCTTTTTAAGTAGATCGTCTAGCTCTTAGGAGTAGTTAATAAGCCGAATGAACAGCTTAAGAGCGCGATCAAGCACCTTTTAATCCATATTAAACCTCACTGACGTCTCAAGAACTAATCTATGAAATTAGCACTTGCGATTCTGTCCAATCCCCGCTTGTAGGCCTCAAGGTCTCTCAGAAATGTCGGAAGTTTGCATCCCTCCTCCCTTATCATTCCTTTTTGCAACCTTAGACAATCCTTAACCGATATCTTTCCACAGTGCAACAGCACTAAGTCCAGCTATTTTCTATGCTTAAGCACAGAAACTGCTCCACGTAAATAAATTTGGTCTTTATGCATTCCCCCAGGATTACTTGTATCTCCAATGCCTCTTTTGACTCTAGTGCATTATTTCCACCTGAGCTCATGATTGGACTGATATTTTTCAAGGTCCTTGAAAAGCTCTGCGAATGTTAATTTGTGAGCCATGTAACATGAGTAGTAATGTAGTGCTGAAGGGAACAAGAGCGGAACGGAGTTATCCTGCATTGCGATTTAGATGAATTGGTTGATAGCTGCAAGCCCTTCTTCGTGCTTTAAGTAGGGCTTCATGCCATATTTCTTACGCTATTTATGCCAGCGTTGAAGTCTGTCATTATGCTTTCTAAAAAAGTGGGTTCCAATCTAATGGTTAAGCACCCCTCTTACAGTGTTTTCTTTGTATTGAATCGGAAGCCCAATTATAACTTTGCTCACACAGTCCACATTGTTATGGATTACACTGGTAGGAGCAATCGTGTGCTCTGCAAATTAGAAGCGAACCAAACAACCAAGATCGTGGTCGTTGATATAACGCTGGAATTCTGCGGTTGTCCGCTAAATCGAGAGGGTTTCGCTGTGGATGAATTTGGCTTAATAATCAAGTGCCCTGGAGCAGTCGAGAATTTTGATGGCGAGAGACAAATACTTTTAATGAGGTTTGACGGTTTAGGGTAGAATTCCAGACAAGTTGTAGAGAAAGATGGGGTTGTAGCTGAAATCAGTGTCCCAAAAAATTTACTTCTCCTTTGCAAGATTTAATGGCCTTAGTTCCTTGAGATCGGATGGGTAATCTCCGTCCTTTTACAACTTTTTCTTCTTTTATTTCTTTTTGCCTTTTTTCACTCTTTCCACTATCCTCTAAAGCACTGTCCCTTCCTTTTTCTTTGGAGATTCGAGGAGGGGCTGGCATAGTGCGCGATTCGGAGAAACTGAACTAGCCCTAATATTTTGCCTGGAGTCTTTAGAAGAATACAATTTCGAATTGAGGCAGTTGCGGGATTATGTTGATGTGCCTCTAAGTGGAGAGGTTTCTTCCTTTTTCTTCTTTTTAGTTTACATAATTTAATTGATGAATGCAGCTTTCGCGATATCATTGATTGGACCTGATAATCATCAAAAAAAAATGATTCAGATAATCTGAGTGCGAAGTACTATTTCGCAATAATACCCAGTTAGATTCATACTATTCTAAATTGATCAATAAAGGCTTAGTAAATAAAATTTAAAGGAAGAAGTAGAAGTTGAATTGAAGGAAAGCAGTACCGTTTGCCCTCATAGATTACATTATAATCCTAATTTAATGGCTGATAGCAGATTTTAGGAGAGTCTTAAGGCTTCTTCAGCATATTTGACTTATCCATAATTCAAGAACATTTATAAGCGTCTCTGCTAACACGAGGACGATTTCACTGATGCCTCCGTTCGATAATTCTTCTAGTAGCTCTCCCAATAATATGAAGGGTAATTAAGAGTATAAAAATAGGCCCTAGCTTATTGCTACAAGGATAAACTATTGACCAAGGATGACGGGAAGGAACTTGTGTTCAGCAAAGGGCAGCTTTAGTTAATGAAGGTAATCCAAGAAACTTTGAAAAAAAAAACTTTTGAGAATGACGAGCTCTATAATTATATAGACTGGCAGCTTCTTAATCTGTTAATGGAGAAGGGCTCTTTCCTTGGCTACTCCAGCTTCCTCTACTTTTTTAACCGACTTAGGATGAAATTTTGTACGCAGGAACAAATCATCAAACAGATGTAGCAATTCAATTGTTCTGTCCTCAGGAACTTTTAGTTTCAACAATTTTCAGGCCTATAGCTGTTGTAACACCTACAAGCTATCACTTATTAGTAATAGTCATTAAATATCATCCTCGAGCTTTAAGAGAAGATAAAGAGGTGGATGCATATTTAAGAATAAGATTAAAAAAATATTTAAAAGATCAAATAATTGTAAATAGAGCTGAGCTTGTTAAAGAATATTATCAAACTGACTACTGAGTAGAATTATGGACTCAAAGAGGAAATTAAAAATTGCAAGGACCAGCTGGAAAGATGCGAACTCGAGGAGCAGCATCTGAACTTAAAACTTAATTTCTAAAATTAAAGGTTTCGGGAGTACGAGAGCAAGGAAAGGTAAGAGAACATTTTGGTAAATGAATTGCAGTAATAGCTATCAAGAATGAAGCTGTAGAATTTGAAACTATTTTAGTCGCATTAAAAATAGCTAAATAAAATTAAAGAGAAAAATAGAATGATTTAGGAAAGAAATAAAGTTCTTAATTAATAGTTAGCTAAATCTGAGACTCAGCTCCAGTAGCTCAGACATCTTAATTAGCCCAAACCCAATGACCAAATCTAGTTAATGGTGAGTGAAGCTGATTAGGACTGGAAACTGACATCTAATAGAATTAGCAAGAGCTTTAATTACGTGAGTCAGAACGAATTAAGCGCTGAAGATGAGATATCTCTCATGAGGGTATAGAATTAGCATTTAAAATAATAATCTAAAAGATTATTCTAATTATCTAAGCGCAAAATCAATCTATCATCACAAAGCCAGTTTCATTTACTAATTGGAGCTAGGGAATGCTAAATATACCGATCTTATGAAACTGTCGCTATCCAGACTGAAACTTCATTCAGAGATGTTTCACTGCAAACTTTCATGTAAGTTTGTATAATTTCATAAACCCAGACTGACATTTGCTAAATTCAGAAGAGAAATACAAATAAAGCTTTCTCCAAATAGATTCAGATTCAAATTATTGCATGCAAAATTGGTTTATTTTTGAAGGATGTTGAAATCCAAACCTAAATCTTAGTTTATATTTCGTCGGATTTTTCCATACAAACTGATATCATTTAAGACACGAGGCTTGATATAGTGGAATAGAATAAAAGCCCTGCCATGGAATCGTTAAAACTCGCAAATATGCAATGTGAAGTAATTTAGAAAAAGTAAAGCTTAATAAAGCATGTTTAGTAAATTTTAGAGGCAGAGGTTAGATAAAAATGCATTCAGACCTAAACTTTTTAAATATGTTAGAAAATACTTAGTTTACCTTTAGTAAGAATTTCAATTGGACTTCAAACTGAAAATTAACCTATTGTCTTAAAATCCAATTAAACCAAAATGCCAACTCTTATATTAGAATACACGCAACTTGTTGAAATCTACCATCCACCTTAACACAAAGGCAAGAAGAACATGGGAATTCTCGATAAGATAAAGGAAAATTAATATAAAAAGATTGTCAAAAAGATTGACGCAGAATTTAACCCTAACCTTGACAGGCGACGGCAACTAAACCTCATGAATTGGGTGAAACTTTAAAATTTCAAATAATGGGAATTCGATTTCTGTGGATTGGCAAGCAACAAGTTGTTTCAGTCCTTCATAGATGAATAAAGGAAAGAATTTGGAGTTGAGACTAAAAATTTCTTCTTTTCTTGCCAGTGCTAAAATATATAATCCAAAAAGATATTTAAGATGGCCTTCTCTATCAACTATTTTTACATTCTCAGCTAAAAGGGTTTAGTCAAAAAATTAAAGCTTTAACTTCTCCAAAGGCTTGTAATCCACTAATTTCGCTGGGACCTGCTTTCGTTACACTTCAAGTAGGAAAGTTTTTTTTTTGAGAACACTAAAATAAAACCCCTAACTGTTTACCTTAAATAGACATTTTATTTTAAAACCAAACGGAAGCTAGAGATTAAGGTTGAGGAATTTAGGTTAGGAAGCGACCGATTTTTTTGGAACGAACTAAGGTCAGAGAAATATTTGGAAAGGAATATTTTGGGCTTTTTTGAAGTTGACTTTGAAAAGAAAAAGTATAAGCTCCATATTTTTAGTGAGGCTTTCCTCCTCATGTCTGAGAAAAAGACGTTGCTCTATCCAATTCTTCCTTGGATTCAAATTAAAAGCAGTGTGAAATTATCCAAATCCTTGATAGTCATTGAGTTCAACAATTTATAGCCTTAATTAAGACTATAGCTAATATCAAGGGCTTAAGCTAAACAATTGCAGGACTGTTTCGCTTTAGCAATAAATAGATTCACGCTCAATATGACATCAAAATTTGAGGAGCATAAAAAAATGAGCTTCTTTTGAAACTTAAGAATGATTTGTATGATGATATCTCTCTTTTTTTTTGAATAAATACTCTATTATAAAAACAAAGCCAACCATAATCAGCATCATCAGTTCGAAGATCTCCTTGTTTTTCTCAAGAATTTACTTGACAGTTTGGTGGATCCTATCGTTGCGGTTCATATTGTGGGGTTGGGGTTGGGGTTGGGGTTGGGGTTGGGGTTGGGGTGGGGGTTGGGGTTGGGGTTGGGGGCGGGGG